>JAVIAB010000159.1:61487309-61497309 GCA_032433765.1 Megaustenia siamemsis
CTGCCATTTACTCCGTAATTTCTCAGTTTATTCAAAAGTCCTTCCTTCCATACCTTATCAAATGTTTATTTAGTTATGTCCATGCTGCTAGTACCAGTTTCTTTTCTTGAAACGCATCCTCAATTTCCTCGGAAAGATAGGTTGCCTGATCTTCAGTAGAGCAACACTGTCTAAAGCTTGCTTGATGTGGGACAAGAAGGTTTTCACTTTCCAGGTACCACTGCAGTCTGAGATTGATTATATGTACCATTTTTTTGAACAAACAGCATGTAAGGCTGATTGGCCTATAGCTGGATGTCGTTCAACCATCTATTCATGTCTTTAGTAATGGTATCATAATTGTTTCTCTCCTTGTCTGTGACACTCTACCTGTGATCCAGCCAATGTTGTAGACCTGCCGTAGTTTTGTTTTTGCTGCATTTTCAAGTTCTTAATCATTTCATTGGACACTCCATCACTATCTGGTGACATTTTTATTTTTAATTTGAATATTGCCAGAACTAGCTCTTTTTGTGTAATGGGTATTTCCATGACTTCATGTGCGGTCTCTTCTTATCTTGCATTTTGTTGTTTTAAACGGGTCTCTTGATGTTTCTCTAAGCTAATTTCAATATTATTATCACTTGCAAAGAAGTGTGCAAAGTGATTTGCTGCCTGCTTACCTATTAGGATGTTTCCATCCTTCTTCATTGTCATTTTATTGTTCATGTACCCTCATCAATGAACCGTTTTACTTGCTTCCACACTTTTCTAATGTCACGTTCAAGGTTCAATGACTTCTGTTTTCTCTTTCCAGCACCTCAGTCTGGGTTGTAGTTTAGCCCATTGAAATTTGGCTTTAGCATGCTGATAGTTATTGGGGTGTTCCTGGCAAGGGGTTATTTACTGACTGCTTTCGTCCTTGTGCAGTTGCTCTAGTTCACTACTCCACTATGGTTTGTAGTGTTGCCGTGCCCCTCTAGGTATTGTTTCACTGGCAGCTTGTATTATTAATCTACTGAATTCATCAACTATTGTGTTGATGTCTCTGTCTGTATTTAGACCTTTAGTCAGTACACTGGTGTCGGTGTTCGCTGCCTCCAAGTTGTTTGACAACAATACGTGTGATATTCTAATCCAGGTCTGGTGAACAGAAAGCAAGATCTGGTGTAGATGTGGTATGCCATGTTCTGGAATAGAATGTTGATGGATCTGTTGTCTGGTTTAGCAGCCCATTATTAAGCCCATTATTGTCCTGCCAATTTTCAAGCTCTTCACCTCTCTTGTCCATATGTTCATAACTCCAGCTCTGGGAATGACTGTTAAAGTCTCCACATACAATTATTCTTTCTTTTAATAAAAGTGAGTCTAGTGTCAGTGGGCGGGGTCGCTCGGACAGCAGTAGTTAAGTAAATGAAAGTCTGTATTTTCTGCCTGAGGTGCAGTTTTCGAAATTCCGCCCCATACATTTCAAGATGACATGCATTATTGTTGTTCTTTTCAAGTGTCAATATTCCGCCTTTTTGTCTGTTTTTTTTCTGTCAGATCACACTAGTATCTCCCAATCAACAAGGCTATGTCGTTGTTTAGATGGTTTTCAGGAGATTCAGGAGAGCTAAGATGAGATCGAGGGTAGACTTGTAAACTAATGGGTTTTGTTGAAGAAGACCATGTGAAGATGAAAGCACTTATGGACTATTGATGATAGTGCGATGATGGTAGTCCAGCGACCAACACTAACACTAAATGTATGCCCTGTCTACACCAACACATTGCTAAATGTGTATTACCTCTCTACAACAAAGTGCAGCTTCAGTTATCTCATCCGTCTATACCAAAGTATAGCGCATTTCATGCCATCAGTGTACATCACAGTTTTACTAAATGTAGCACATCTCTCTATATAAAAGCATTACTAACTGCTTCATCTGTCCTCACCAACAAACCACTACATTTGTCTCATGTTTATACATCAACGTCTTACAAAATGTATCCTCTCTGTTTACAGTCACCTAGAACATCCAAACAAATAACACCAGGGCTAAAACCAAGAATAGCAAAATGTTATATCTTCACAATATTTTTGTATGGTGCAAATGTAACAACGCGATGGTACTAACAATCTTAATCTCGCCTATTCATTCGTTCGTGTGATGTAATTGATTGAGCTTTGATCTTGATTTGCCCACGCTTTTGATGGACTGCCCGCGCTTACTTCTTGCTCCCCGGTTGTTTGCTCCACATCGTGCTGTAATTCGGCTGATGCTGACTGAGGCAAGGCTCGTAATGCTTGAGCCCGATCTGGTGTTCTCCTGACAGAGGCAAGGCTCGTTAAGATTTTAGCCCGACTGGTGTTCTCCTGACAGAGGCAAGGCTCGTAATGCTTGAGCCCGACCTGGTGTTCTCCTGACAGAGGCAAGGCTCGTTAAGATTTTAGCCCGACCTGGTGTTCTCCTGACAGAGGCAAGGCTCGTTAAGATTTTAGCCCAACCTGGTGTTCTCCTGACAGAGGCAAGGCTCGTAATGCTTGAGCCCGACCTGGTGTTCTCCTGAAAGAGGCAAGGCTCGTTAAGATTTTAGCCCGACCTGGTGTTCTCCTGACAGAGGCAGGGCTCGTAATGCTTGAGCCCGACCTGGTGTTCTCCTGACAGAGGCAAGGCTCGTTAAGATTTTAGCCCGACCTGGTGTTCTCCTGACAGAGGCAGGGCTCGTAATGCTTGAGCCCGACCTGGTGTTCTCCTGACAGAGGCAAGGCTCGTTAAGATTTTAGCCCGACCTGGTGTTCTGCTGAATGGATGGACAGACTCACTCAGACCTGTCCACTCCTCTGGCTCGTGATCAGTTTCTCCTCTACTTCGCGTTGAGATATTGATGGCGTGCGACCCCTCGTTCGTTCTTCGCGGTGACAAAAGACAGCAACAATGTTAAATGATTGAACTGACTCCCTTGAAAACTACACACAACTGGCTTTATTTTACTGCATGACCACCCTATATGGCCTGACAAACTACACACAACTGTCTTTATTTTTCTGCATGACCACCCTATATGGCCTGACAAACGACATCGTGACAGTCAATAATAACTCACAACAAATGCTCATGAGTCCTGCTTCCCCAATATCTTGTGTATCTCCTCATGTATATACTCTCTCTATCATGTAAGCACCCTCAGTGCCCGACATACCATGTGATGCCGAAGTGCTCTTACACATCCTATCGTGTCCGATACTGCTATCATAACAATGTCACTTGACTGCTGATAAGCAGCCCGTTAATGGTAAGAACGACCCTGTTCTATAAAGTATCTGCACAAAATATTGAACCAATTGAGTTCATACTAATGTCATTTGATGGCTTACAATTAGCCTGTTCGTGAGTCTGATAACTCATTATTCTCATATCAGATCAACAGTCCCCTGAACCGTTCCCTAGTTAGTGGACTTGACTGCCAACGTAAGACTACTGGAGTATCATAACTCCGTCTGCTAACGTACTCACTATGTCCATGACTACGTAGCTTTCATCTAATTCACATTGTCTACATTCGACCTTGCGTGAATATATCAACTCTGTGTTCTAGCACAATTCACTATGTCCATGAACAACTATTCTATTTCACTAGGTCCGTGAAAAAAACTGTTCTATACTTCATTAAATCCTTGAACAACTATTCCAGATGTTTCACAGTCCTCCCCACTTGACTGTCACGCCCGAACTAACTGTCGTTTCTTTTACGTCATTCTCCTGTCTACCCCCCGTTTCATGTGGTGCACCGTTTTTTCCGCTTTCTTCTCAATCTCTTTTGCTCGCTGCGCTGTTATATTTCATTCTGACTTCTGCAACTATTTGGTCCACTGTTATACTACACATCCTGATTTATTCTCCTTGCTACCTCGCTGACCAACTATATTTCATTCTGACTTCTGCAACTATTTGGTCCACTGTTATACTACACATCCTGCTTTATTCTCGTTGCTATCTCTCTGCTTCACAGAAACATGGACATTAGACAAGACAATATAACAGAAAATCTAAGCCTTTGACAGCGGGTTTATAAAAGAACAGGTGGAATTGGATGGAAAGAAAAGGAAACAAATGATGAAGTCTTAAAACAACTAAAATAAAAAGAGAACTACTAAAGACAATTAGAACAAGATAAATTAAATGTTTTGGCATGTTAAAAGACACAACAGCCAGCTAAAGTAATATTGGAAGGAAAAATACAGGATAACAGAGGCAGAAGACGGACCACGACTAACATGGAGGAGTAACATCAAAAGATGGACAAGCCAGCCTATGACAACCTGCACTATCAAAGCAAGAGACATATCGGAATGACGCTCTATGGTCCCCAACCTTCGTTGCGGAGGCGGCACTCGATGATGATGATGAGAACTAAATTGGTATCATCTGTCTACATCAACTAATCATTAAGTCTATCTCACAGTCTATAAGGATGTAGTTCTAAATTTGCTTTATATGTTTACACCATAACTTTACTATATATTACCTCATTAACCACATCAACGAGTTACTAAATTTATCGAATCTGCCTTCAACAATGAACACTTAGAATTGTATCATCTGTCAATGTCAGCGTGTTAAAATATGTATCTCCTATGTTTATACCAGAATATGGGAAAACATGGACTGGGAGATATCAACGAGAATGGAGAGATATTTGTGAATTTCTGCGCCCTTAATCAAATGAGCCTAGGAGGAACAATATTCCAACATAAAAGAATACACAAAGCTACATGGGTGTCACCAGATCATAGAACGGAAAATCAAATTGATCACATATGTATTAATAATAAGTTTAAGTCATCCTTACAGGATGTAAAAGTATATAGAGGGGCAGATATAGCTTCTGATCATCATCTTCTGTTAGCCAAACTTAAAATTAAATTAAAAAGGTATAATACAACGAATAAGGGTAGAAAGTATTTCAATGTAGGGTTTCTTAAAGAACAAGGAATTAAAGATAAATTCGCAGTCACAATATCAAACAAATACCAAGTCCTCCAACAACTAGAAAATACAATAAATATAGAAGATCATTGGAAACAGGTAAAAAATATATGGAAAGAGACATGCGAAGAAATACTGGGGAAAAGAGAACGCCAGAATAAGGCATGGATGACAGCAGAGACCCTGGATAAAATTAAAGAAAGAAAGCACAGAAAGCAGACATAAATAAAAGCAAAACAAGAAGTAATAAAGCCAAGACACAGGAAGCTTACACAGAGGTGAACAAAGAAGTGAGAAGATGCATTAAAAGGGATAAGAGGAAATATATAGATGAACTAGCTAAAGAGGCAGAAGAAGCAGCAAATAAAGGGAATATGAAAGAACTGTACAACAGCACAAAGAAATTAGGTGGAAAATACAAACAGATCAACGCCTTTATCAAAGACAAGAAAGGAAATCTGCTTAGTAATATAAGGGAACAAATGGAGAGATGGAAAGAACACTTTGAAGAACTTTTGACTAGACCCGGCTCAAATAATCCTCCAGATATACTACCAGCAGAAGAAGAGTTACACGTTAACTGCGGAAAACCAAGCAAAGAAGAAATAATGAAAGCCATCAAACTATTAAAAGATGGTAAAGCCACAGGACCAGATGAAATTCCTTCGGAAGCCATCAAAGCAGATATTAACACCTCTACCAAGATGTTACAGGATCTATTGGATAAAATTTGGGAGAGGGAAGAAATACCTAAAGACTGGAGAGAAGGTTATATGATCAAACTACCAAAGAAAGGAAGTTTACAGGAGTGCACAAATTATAGAGGAATTATGCTACTATCAGTGCCAGGAAAAATATTAGGCAGAATCATTCTGGAGAGACTAAAAGAGGCTATTGAAAAACACTTGAGAGATGAACAAGCAGGTTTTAGGAAGAACAGATCATGTGCTGATCAAATAACTACCCTACGTATAATAGTTGAACAAAGTTTAGAACTAAAATCCCCACTATATATTGGATTCATAGATTACGAAAAGGCATTTGATAGTTTAGACAGAAGAATGCTTTGGAAGTTGCTGAGTCATTACGGAATCCCCATAAAGTTTATTAACCTGATAGAAACAATGTATGAAGGAACGTAGTGTGGTGCATGAAGGACAGCTTACAGAAGCATTTGAAATAAGAACAGGAGTAAGGCAAGGATGCCTCCTGTCTCCATTTCTCTTTCTACTGGATTTAGATTGGATTATGAAAATAACTCAAAACAACAGAAATGGGATCCAGTGGTCACTGACCAAACAACTTGATGATTTAGACTTTGCTGATGACATAGCTCTCCTATCACACAGCCATCAACAGATGCAGGATAAAATGAGTATATTAGATGAGAGATCACAACAGCTAGGACTAAAGATTAATAGAGATAAGACCAACATTATGAGAGTTAATTCAGTTGGCAAAAACCATATAAAACTAGGAGAAATACCTCTACTAGACGTACAATCTTATATATATCTGGGCAGTAATATAGATAAAGAGGGAGGAACAGAAAATGATACCAAAATAAGGATATCAAAAGCAAGAGGAGCTTTCAATGCACTGGGAAACATATGGAAATCCAAAGAAATTAGGCTAAATACAAAAATAAAAATGTTCAACTCAAATGTTAAGTCGGTCCTATTATATGGCTGTGAAACATGGAGAATGACAAAATTGACAATCACGAAAGTACAGACTTTCATTAATGGATGCTTGCGCAGAATAAAGGGATGGAAATGGCAGGACAAAGTCACTAACGTGGAATTATGGAAATGTACCGGTCAAATACCAGTGGATAAAGAGATACAGCAAAGACGATGGCGATGGATAGTACACACACTACGGAAGCCAACTGAGAGTATTACACAACAGGCCCTTTTTGGAATCCCCAGGGGAAAAGACAAAGAGGAAGACAAGAAATTCTTGGAGAAGACAGATAGAAGCAGAGATGAAGATGATGGGAAGACATGGAATGATCTTAAAAGAATGGCAAAAAACAGAACTACTTGGAAAGTGTTTGTTGAAGACCTATGCTCCACTGGGAGCTAAAAGGTAAAAGAGGAAGAATGTTTATACCAACATGTTTCTAAATATATCTCATCTCTCTACCACCACTTCCCAACATGTTTCTAAATATATCTCATATCTCTACCACCACTTCCCAACATGTTTCTAAATATATCTCATCTCTCTACCACCACTCCCCAACATGTTTCTAAATATATCTCATCTCTCTACCACCACTTCCCAACATGTTTCTAAATTTATCTCATCTCTCTACCATCACTTCCCAACATGTTTCTAAATATATCTCATATCTCTACCATCACTTCCCAACATGTTTCTAAATATATCTCATCTCTCTACCATCACTTCCCAACATGTTTCCAAATATATCTCATCTGTCTACCACCACTTCCCAACATGGTTCTAAATATATCTCATCTCTCTACCACCACTTCCCAACATGTTTCTAAATATATCTCATCTCTCTACCATCACTTCCCAACATGTTTTTAAATATATCTCATCTCTCTACCATCACTTCCCAACATGTTTCTAAATATATCTCATCTCTCTACCATCACTTCCCAACATGTTTCTAAATATATCTCATCTCTCTACCATCACTTCCCAACATGTCTAACACATTGCGCTGTTTGAGGTAAACAAAATGGTCATTGAATCTGGGAATCTGATTTGAAGCCAACAAAGAGAAACATGTAGTGACTCATTTGCTTTTCGTTTATATCTATTTTTTAAACTACACCTTCCACAAGATTGTAATGAAATATGCTGCAGTAAAGGACAGCATAAAACTTGAAATTATAACATTAGTCATTAAAAACATCAACAGTAACATTCATATAGTCGAAGAAAGATATAAGATATAACAAAGGTAAAACATGTATTTCTTTTTAAAATATAAACAACAAAAATCCTAATGACAAAGTTGCACCTGGTGCGCTGCTATCATTGTTTTTTATGTTCACCTCTAGTTTTACCAGATTAGCTATTTCAGTTGGCTCCTGTTTTTACTTAACAAATTTGTGACCGAAAATCTCAAAGGGAATAAACATTGTCCTAACCTATCTTTATTAAGCTTACCAGACACAAACAGATTCGAGAATATAAAACACTTGGTTACCCCACTTGACAGACAATCTCAAAGGGAGTAAACATTGTCCTAACCTATCTTTATTAAGCTTACCAGACACAAACAGATTCAAGAATATAAAACACTTGGTTACCCCACTTGACAGACAATCTCAAAGGGAGTAAACATTGACCTAACCTATCTTTATTAAGCTTACCAGACACAAACAGATTCAAGAATATAAAACACTTAGTTACCCCACTTGACAGACAAAGAGGCAGGTATGGCCACCAATCTAATTAGACCAAGCTAATTTTTGCACAAGCAAGAAGATAATAAACATTCGATTACTGTAGGAGCGCAGTGATTTACCGACATTCATAAAACATAAAAAAAAAAAAAAACTTCATCATCTCATTTTTTTTTGTCGGACACACTTTCCACCTGTTATCGGCGTAGTTTACAATATTTTTTCTAATCTCTTCTTTTAGAGGAGATTGGCCTGCCCGAGCCATGTTTCCTCAACAATATTTTTTCTATTCTCTTCTTTTAGAGGAGATTGGCCTGCCCGAGCCATGTTTCCTCAACAATATTTTTTTCTATTCTCTTCTTCTAGAGGAGATTGGCCTGCCCGAGCCATGTTTCCTCAACAATATTTTTTTTTCGTTATTGAGTGCCGTCTCCGCATTGAAGGTTAGCTACCATGGAGCGCCATTCTACTTTGTCTCTTGCTTAGGTTGTGCAGATACGCTGACTTGTCCAGCTTTTGATGTTACTCGTCCATGTTAGTATCGGTATGTTTCTGCATCTTTTACCATGTATTTTCCCTTCCAAGATTACTTGTAGTAGGCTGTTGTGTCTATTAACATGCCATAAAAATCTCACGTGTCTTGTGTGGATTATGTTTAGTAGTTCTATTTAATTTTTTTATTGTTTTAAAACTTCATTGTTTGTTTACTTTTCTTTCCATCCCATTCTACCTGTCATTTCATAAATCCACATTTTAAACGCTTCAATTTTCTGTTTTGTTTTCTTGTCTAATGTTCATGTTTCTGCACCATATAGGAATGTTGAGAAGATATAACATTTTGCTATTCTAAGTTTAGCCCTGATGGTATTTGTTTTCATGTTAGTATATTTTTCATGATTATAAAGTTATATTTTGCTATTCCTAATCTGTTATTTATTTCAGTTTTACATTTTCCATCACTTGTTAGAGTATGACCAATGTAGTTGTAGCTCTGAACTGTCTCCATGTCAATTGCTTCAAACTTGATATCAATTTGTTAGCTTCGAGTATTATCTCTATTTATTATCATAGTTTCAGTCTTTTGAATATTGATGTAATCGATATTTTTTGCTTGTCATGTTTATTTCATTTTAACAAAATTAATTAATTAATTGTAACATTTTTTTTAAATTATTTTCTGCTAGTAGTACAGTATCACCAGCATATCGTAGGTTAGTGATTATCTTTCCATTAATGTTTAGGACTGGCATCTCTGTGATGTTTTTAAAGATTTGCTCAGTGTATAGATTGAACAAGCTTGGTGATAGGATGCATCCCTGTCTTTCTCCACTGTTTATATCAATGGATGTAGAGTTCTCTTTGATATATTTTAATATTGCTGTTTGCTCCCAGTATAGATTACATATTCGTGGTAGGTCTGTGTCATCTAGATGTATATCTTTTCAGGCCGTGTAAAAATTGTGCGTACAACATGTATAAGGCGTACTCCAAAGCATTGATGTATTCTATGGATCAGGTATATCTATCTATCTATTGTCATTTCGAGACGAAGACTGCACATAGGGCATAACCACAATCTCAAAAACAGAAACCTTGCGTGCCAAAATGGCACATATTGCAGAGATCACTGCTCAAAAATATATGGCGCTGTTTCCATAACAA
>JAVIAB010000159.1:61502309-61554809 GCA_032433765.1 Megaustenia siamemsis
AAAAATAAAGGACTCAGCCTTAATAACAAAAAGTCAGAGGTAATAGTGTAACCGTGAATGATGAAACATACATATTTAAATCATAATTAAGTGAGGACAAAACAGGATTAGACACAATTACCATAGGGATGACAAACCGCACTGACTGACCACTGGTGGAAAACTTATCGAGCCTTCGGTAAGGAATGTAGAATTCATAAACTAAAATTGCCACAAGGCTGGGGAATGACCTTAGCTGTTAGTGGCGAACGTAGAACTCATAAACAAATAAAGGGCTAGCCACGCGGTGTCAAATGATTAGAGAGAGTCACTTGAGTACAGAGAGGAGTGGAACAGTGTCAATGTCATAGTTGGCAGGAGAAAATGTAAACTGTCGGTCAAAAGAGGAGTATAAAAGTTAGGGGACTTTCACACTCAGAGGGAGAACTTAGGAACACACAGAGATAGCCACGCACTAGCGACCGATAGGAATTGAGATAGTCACGGAAGAACTTCAACTAGCGTAGAGAAGAGACTAGAAATAGAGAAGCAGATCTACAGGAGAGCAGAATTAGAATTGCAGATCAGAATTAGAAGTCACGCACCAGAACTAGAGGACGAGAACTAGAACGAGAGACGGAGAACTAAAGATAGATATCGAGATAGCCATTGGTGAACGTTACAAACAGAAAACACAGACGAAAGAGAGCTAGATAGAGAGAAAGCTAGAATATCCACTATACGAATAGCTGAGGTACAACACTGACGGTAGTCGAAATACTTCAGCGGCTAAGACTGTTGACAGATCTACAGAAACGCTAGGAAGGACAGCCCGATATTATATATATATGTGTGTGTGTAATGTAATAAATGAAGACTAATTTGTAACACACCAAGTTTGTTCATTTTTTAATGTGTTGTTTCGTGTCTTATACGAAGAACAAATAGAACACGGCTATAATGGTAACACCAAAGAAAAAGACATCACCTCAGTGCAAAATCAAGACAAGCGGAACAATATTAAAACAGATAAATGAATTTAAATAGTTGGGAACTTTGTTAACCTCAGACGGAAATGTACAAAAGAGGTGAGATGTAGAATGGCTCAGGCAAAAGCAGCTTTCCAAAAAATGAGGAGGATAGTATGCAATCCATTTTTGACAATAGAAACAAGAAAAGAGTTCTTAAATGTTATGTAGAGCTAGTCTTAACATATGGATGCGAATCATAGGCAATAGGAAAACAGACAAGAAAATCACTGCAGTCTGTAGAATTGTGACTTTACAGAAGAATGTTGAGAATACAATGGACAGCTAAGAAGAGTCATGAAGATGCTCTGAGAGAGGTAAAAACAAAAAGAGAGCTAATTTCCAATATTAGGAAGAAACAATCATCATTTTTTGGACATCTAATGAGAAAAGAACAACTAGAATATATTGTAACAACTGTAACAATTGAGGGACGAAGAGATAGAAGGAAGCAAAGAGAAACAAATAACAGACAGCTTATGAGAATGACTTGGCAGAAGGTCAACAACAGAAATGATAAATAGCTGCCGAGATAGAAAGTTGTGGAGAGACATGATCACCTACGCCAGCAGGCCCGGTACTTGATGATGATGATGGGGATGTTCTCTTCTCATTACGTGGCCAAAGATGATGATTGTTAATCCTAATATTGGAAATTAGCTCTCTTTTTGTTTTGACCTCTCTAAGAACATCTTCATTAATCTTTTAGCTGTCCATGGTACTCTCAACATTCTTCTGGAAAACCACATTTCTACAGACTCCAGTGAATTTCTTGTCTGTTGTCATATTGTCCATGATTCGCATATGTTAAGACTGGCTCTACGCAACATTTAAGAACTCTTTTTTCTTGTTTCTATTGTCAAAAATGGATTGCACAGTATCTTCCTCATTTTTTTTTAAAAGCTGCTTTTCCCTGAGCATTCTGCATCTCACCTCTGTTGTACATCTTCCGTCTGAGGTTAACAAAGTTCCCAAATATTTACATTCATTACCTGTTTTAATAGTGTGCCACTTGTCGTTATGGTGCACTGAGATGGGTCTTTTTTTTTGTATTATTCTGCTATTCAGGCTGAGTCCTTTATTCTTGCTTTCTTTCACTAAATGTCAAACATTTCTTGTAACTCATTTCCACCTTAGCGATTAAGACTGTATCATCAACAGTATCTTGTATAGTAATATCTAAGTATCTTGTATATAGTCTCTAACTATGTTGTATAGCAGTCTCTATGTATCTTGCATAGTAGTCCCTAAATAACTTGTGTAGTAGTCTCTAAGTATCCTGTATAGTAGTCTGTTGGTATCTTGTATTGTAGTCTCTAAGTATCTTATATAGTAGTCTCTAAGTATCTTATATAGTAGTCTCTAAAGTATCTTATATAGTAGTCTCTAAGTATCTTATATAGTAGTCTCTAAGTATCCTGTATAGTAGTCTGTTAGTATCTGTATTGTATCTCTAAGTATCTTATATAGAAGTCTCTAAGTATCTTATATAGTAGTCTCTAAGTATCTTATATAGTAGTCTCTAAGTATCTTATATAGTAGTCTCTAAGTATCTTATATAGTAGTCTGTTAGTATCTTGTATTGTAGTCTCTAAGTATCTTATATAGTAGTCTCTAAGTATCTTATATGTTAGTATCTTGTATTGTAGCCTCTAAGTATCTTATATAGTAGTCTCTAAGTATCTTATATAGTAGTCTCTAAGTATCTTATATAGTAGTCTCTAAGTATCTTATATAGCAGTCTCTAAGTATCTTATAGTAGTTTCTTTTGAGTGTTATTTGCTTGTCCAGGATGTATGTCTTTATATCAGACTTATCTCAATAGAATACTCATCATCATGATGATGCCATGGAGCGACATTCTGCTCTGTCTCTTGCTTTGATGGTGCAGGTTGTCATAGGCTGGTTTGTCCACAATATAACATTATTAAGCATGCATTTTCCTTTCTGCCATTAACACAGACTGCAAAATTAATTCGTTTGTAGGGCTATATGGACCCGTACATTGAGGGGAGAAAAGAAAAGCGTCGCTGTCACCCACTATGCGTGTAGTAAGAGGCGACTCAGGAGATGAGGAATCAACGCTCGCGCACTCGAGTAGCACGTGCATGGAGCGACCTTGTTGACAAATTACCAAAGCATTTTTGGAAAACATAACAAGTGGTAGATCGGATACGGGTTTGCTGTAAACAAGTGGTAGATCGGACACCGGGTTTGCTGTAACAGTGGTAGATCGGACACCGGGTTTGCTGTAACAAGTGGTAGATCGGATACCGGGTTTGCTGTAACAAGTGGTAGATCGGATACCGGGTTTGCTGTAACAAGTGGTAGATCGGACACCGGGTTTGCTGTAACAAGTGGTAGATCGGACACCGGGTTTGCTGTAACAAATGGTAGAGGGGATACTGGAAATGTTGTAACAAGTGATATAGCGGATATGGGAAATGATGTAACAAATGGTTGTGCGGTATAGAGAATGCTGTACCACGTAGTAGAACGGATACGGGAAATGCTGTAGTAAATGATTGAGCCGATATATGGAGTTCTCAAACAAGTGGTAAGCAGATATGGGGATTGTTGTAACAAGTGGTAGAGCGGATGTATGGAATGCTGTAAAAAGTGCGAGAGCGGATATGGGAAATACTGTAACAAGTGGTAGATCAGATATGGGATTTTCTGCAACAAGTGGTATTTCAGATATGGGGATTGCTGCAACAAGTGGTATATCAGATATGGAGTTTGCTGTAACAGTGGTAGAGCGGATATGGGGATTGCTGTAACAAGTGGTAGAACGGATATGGGGATTGCTGTAACAAGTGGTATATCAGATATGGGGATTGCTGCAACAAGTGGTAGAGTATATATGGGGATTTTCTGCAACAATTGGTAGATCAGATATGGGGACTGATGTAACAAGTGGTATATCATATATGGGATTGATGTAACAAGTGTTATATCAGATATTGGAATTGCTTTAACAAGTTGTAGATCGAATATGGGGATTGTTTTAACAAGTGGTGGTTCGGATAAGGGGATTGATATAACAAGTGGTAAATCGAAAACACATACATGTCTGATTGTAATGGAACTGGTTTCTTTGAAAGAGTGGTACACAGTTATGTAACACTACAGTACGATTATACTCATCTCATCATCAAGTATCGGGCCTGCTGGCGTAGGTGATTATGTCTCTCCACAACTTTCGATCCCGACAGTTTTTTTTAACTTCCAATTTTCCCAGTTTTAACAATACATTCCAGCTGTTCTCTTATCATTACATGGCCAAAAAATGATGATTGTTTCTTTCTAATATTGGTAATTAGCGTTTTTTTTTATTTGGCCTCTTTCAGAACGTCTTAATTACTCTTATTAGCTGTCCATTGTATTCTCAACAAAGTACATTCTTCTGTAAAACCACATTTCTACAGACTGCAGTGATTTTCTTATATTTTGTCTTATTGCCCATGATTCACATCCATATGTTAAGACATAATATTTAATAACTCTTTTTTTGTTTCTATTGTCAAAAATGGATTGCATAGTATATTTCTCAATTTTTGGAAAACTGATTTTGCCTGACCTATTCTCCATCTCACCTCTGTGTTACATGCGGTTCTACTATCTACGTACAAAAGCATAGACAAACACTGTTGTTTTTAAAGAGTCCATGATAATCGTGATGGCGGTGAATATAAATTATGATTGTTGCCCTACTCCAGATTTGATGTCAAAACGTCCTCTAAACATAAGAAAGCAAATCTCCATGACCACAAAATATATAACCAACGAGATATTCAAGCTAACCAGAAATAGTCTCTACATATACACAACCAAGGTGGACAGAACGTTACTGCAATCATTGAGACGGGCATGCATGTGCCCCATCCAAAAGAAAAGAAAAGCAAATACAAGTAAAGTCACTATCTACGTGCCTCTAACACTTCATCCTCATCATCAGGTGCTGCCATCCCGGTTAGCGTCGGCGATCATCTCTCTCCACATCACTCGGTCAGCTGTCAAAAAAAGCTGCCACCATACCTTTCAGGAGTGTACGTAAACCCCACAACTGACTTCCTAAAGAACGATTACCTAAACTATACATTGTCCATTCTATATTAAAAAAAAAAAAGCAGTCTAGTTATTTTTCTCCAGCCAGCAGCAAACTCGTTATTTGAGCTTTGCAGCAGAAGGCAATCTGAGCATCAGAGGCAGTCCCTCTTTGATTATCCATATAATATATAGTACATGTATATATATATATATATATATATAATATATTATTATATATTATATATATATATATATATATATGTATATGTATATATATATATATATATATATATATATATATATATATATATATATATATATATGTATAACGAATAGGGAATATGGTGTTAGTGACCAGTAACGCCAAGTGGCTTATAAGTGGCCGTCGATCAGGATTGAGCAGGACCTCTTGTCCTTTGTAGTTCAATTCACTAACCACTGAGGTAACCTCCCCTTTCAATAACTATAGTTTCAACAAAATGCCTTCCTCCACTGAAGAGTCCTACAATTATCTGCCATACAACAACTGGTTACATTATAAATCAGCAAAATAAATACATACATTATAACACAGTTGAATAAATACATACATTACAACTTAGTAGAATAAACCCATCCATTATAAATCAGCAGAATAAAAACATATATTAAAACTCAGTAGAATAAACACGTACATTACAATTCAGTAGAATAAACACGTACATTACAACTCAGCAGAATAAACACATACATTACAACTCAGCAGAATAAACACATACATTACAACTCAGCTGTATAAACACATACATTACAACTCAGCTGTATAAACACATACATTACAACTCAGCAGAAAAACACATACATTACAACTCAGCTGTATAAACATATAAAATCTATATTATTTTGCACCAACTCACTGACAAAACTGTTCCAGGATTGCCACATCAATCAAAGTTGAAAATGCCGGGACATCACCATTCTCTGTTAAGAATCCCAATAGTGGTTCTTTGCAATTAAGAAGGGAGCGACAATTTGGATGAGGTAAACCGTTGTTGCAATCTAAAAGGACGTTAGAAAAATAAACCATTTGGGGTTGGTGATTTGTGTTCAGATTAGAATATACTACTTGAATATTTGTCTTGACATTAGAATATACTAATTTATTATGTTGTCAAAATTAGAATATCTCTCATTCGACCATTGTGTCAAGATTAGATAATAATAGTTGATCATTTTGACAAGATTAGAGTATATTAGTTCACCACTTGTGTCAAGATTAGATTATAATAGTTCACCATTTGTGTCAAGATTAGATTATACTATTTGACCAATTGCCGTAAAAAAGACAATCCCCATGACTAGATAATATATCAATAGAGGAATTATAAGCTTAAGGTAACAGTTTTAAAAAATATCAAAACGTATCATTTTCCTAATACTTTTTCTTCTATCCTCATTTATAGCTTTAGCCAAAACACCAGGAGAAAAAGAATGCGATGAATATAGAACTATTAATGTGTCATGTCATAATACAAAGCTTATGATAAGAATCGTTGTCAGAGGAATAAGAGAAAAGGTTAAACGATAAATATCGGACGAGCAAGTGTGATTAGTTCAAGAAAATGGAACACAAAATGTCATGTATACCCCACGGTCGGTGATAGCCCTGGGGGTACATAAAGATACATAGCTAGGCTTCATTGACTATACCAAGCTGTCAATAAAGCCAGTCATGAACATGTAAAAAAAATGCTAAAAAAATATCATTGTAAATATAATAAATAAAGACAAGACAGTAAAGATAGTATGATTATTAAACATTTATGTTGCAAACAAGTTTCTACCATTAGTGAAAACAAACATGAAGTGTATCAACAAATAGGTCAAGGAGTGCAACAAGGACATGCATTGTTATCATATCTATATTTGTGTTAAAGGAAAATATTTTAAGAACAAATGTGGACAGGCTTGGCATTAAAGTGGAGGTGGAAGGGTGAGCAACATAATGAAACTCAGGTGATCAGATGACATGGTATTGATAGCAGAAACCAACAAGAACAACAAAATCTGTTAGATAAAACTGTGACAGAAAGTGAACTGAAAGGCCTGACCCTCAACATCAAAAAGACAGAAACTATGACAATATCAAAGAAAACGAACACACAAGAAAGTAGAATAAAGGTCTAAGTGGAAACATTATGAAACAAGTGCATAGATTCAAATACCTTAGATCAATGATAACATCAGATGGCAGATACACTGCACAATTTACAAGCAGAATAGGACAAGCATAGAATGAATTAAATCAACTGAAAAACATCCGATGTAAAAATGATTGTCAATTAAGGTGACCATATTTTTGAAATCCCATTCCTGGACGGAATAATTTTACTTCAATTTTCCACCAATAAAATTACATTTCTTCTTGCTGTCATTTTCAAGTGAATAATACATACATTTTAAAACATCTAATAATATAGACCTACAATACGCTATCAGGATAATCAGGAGATAAAAAAAAACAGTAATACTCACTTAAATTGTAGGTGAAACAGAGATGCTGTACTTTTCAGATGAGTGAATTTTCTGTCAAATGTCCTTCTTTGTATGCAGCATCTTATAAAATTCGACACATGTTCCCTCATAGTTCACTTTGGTGATCAACATGGCTTTTAAGTTTCAACACCTAGTTGTGTTTTATCATTTGTCCACAAACTGTTCATCAGAGAAAACACTCGTTCTGTTGCAGCATTTGTTCCAGGTAGACACAAAAAGAACTCTGCCAACTTCAGAATATGTGAAACGGGCACATGATTGTTTCTGAAGTGGGAAGCTAGTTCAACCCAACGCTGACCTGGTAATGTTTTATTAAGACTCCACTCACTAATTTTTTGTGAAGTAACGAACTGTTTCATGTAGACATATTCGTCATACATTTCATTTTCTGGAAAGTCGACTGAAGGCACTGTTTGACTCACTAATGATGAAGACTTCTCAATATCTTCCCAATTTGGTGTTCTGTTCAGCATTACCCAGCTGTAAGACTCTAGGTTTTGAAAATTACTTGCAGCCCATTTCTTCAAATAACTTAAAGCTGTTTCATAAAATGAAGAAACACTGGCGTTAAACTTTTTCACATCCTCACGTGGAAATCCTTCCATTTCCAGCTTTTTAAGGATTATCTGAACTCTTGATGGCAAGAAGCCGTCTTCCAGCTTGGACTCCAAGATAGCTTTCAACCTATTGATGTTGTCAATGACTTCAAATACGGTGACCATCTGTCCCTCTACTTTCTGCACTGCTTCGTGGAAAGAGGATGCCTGACTGTGAACCAAAATAAGCCATGCCTCAGACAGTGGGTTTTCAAAGAATTCCTGTATAAAAACTGGGCATCTGTCTTGAGATTGAAAATATGATTTTAGAGGCAGGAACATGTAAAGAACCCTTTCAACAGCAGGCAAGAGCGCAAGCCACCTAGTTTGTGCATAACCTAAAATCATCTGGAAGTCTGTGTCGACAAACTGACAAATTTCCTTGAGACTTTCAACTCTAACTGTGTATGAATTGAAGTACAGATAAATTTTTGCAATAGTCATTTCAACATCAACAGGCAATACGTCTGCAGCTGCTCGAACAGTGTTGTGGAAAATATGGCAAGCACACCCAACACCTATCAAACTATGTCCAAGGTTTTCTTTCAGTTTTGTGAAAACATTGTTCTGTGCTTTTCTTTCAGCGCCCCAAAATTAGAATTTGTGTTGTCTGCACATAATCCAACTACTTTCAGTTCTAAACCATTTTCAGTTAGACAGTCAATAATAAAACTACTTACTATATTAGATGTTTCACCCGGCAATGACTTCAACTCTAATATTTTAACTTTCAGTCCCTTATTGCGATCAAAGTATCTGACAAGCAAAGGAAAAATCTTGATTTCTTTGTGGTTGGAGGCATCTGTCAGTATGGAGATAAATGTTACGTTTTCTAGGTCACATCTCAACTCGTTTAGAGCAGTGGTGTGAATACATTCCGAATAATAGCTTCTGTTTTCGTACGTGCACAAGCAAATTTGGTTCTAAAGTTACCTGAAGCAATTTTGATGTGCAGTCCATAGATCTAAACGTGTGATTGTGCATCACTGTATGATTTGCAAAGGCACCTTCAGTAGCAGCTAACTGTTCTTCGTTGTCACCAACCTGTTCAGCTCGAAAAAAAATTTGTCAACGACGAGCTTGATGCAGCAGTAGCGACGGCTCTCTTATGTTTATCACTATTTATGTGGCTCTTAATATCACCACGTCCACTATGGTTAATAGTAAACCCGGATGAACATATATTACATCTTACAGTGAAGTCTGATGACGATGTAGACTTTTTTATAAAAGGGTATTCCTTTTGTAAATCTTGATTAAAACTACAATTACGCTTCGGTGCCATTTTTTGCGAAAGTGAAAATTAGTAACACAACGAATATATATACGAGATTTAAAACTAGGAGCGCATTCTGCTGTTTTGATATTAAACAAAATTGTCTACACAGCAACGGAATACTATTTTTTTTAATTGAAGAAATGTACGCCGTATACCAAAATGGCAAAATTGGTAAACGTTTGTGTCCCAAATTATTTTTTATCAAATCCGGGACAAAAGCTAAAAAATATGCCAAAATCGGGACAAAACTGGTACGGCAGCTAATCCGGGACAAAGGTTCAAAAAATGTCAAATTCCCGGACAATCCGGGACGAATGGTCCCCTTATTGTCAACTAATGTTAGAAAATGTGCCATGAAAGGTTGCAGCAAACTGTTTTACTATATGGAAGTGAGTCATAGACGTAAAGTAAGACAACACAAAGAACATTAGAGGCAGCTGAGATGTGGTTTATCAGAGGAATGCTACGATTTCCATAGATAGCAACTATCACTAACGAAGAAATGTTTTAATCGAAATGGATAAACCAAAATAACATAAGAATCATATGGAAAACATAATCTACATTTACTGGACACGTGATGCGAGCAGAAGACATTGAGAAAACTGTGGCAACATGCAGAAAGAATGGAAAGAAAAAAAAGAGAAAAGAAAAGAGAAAAAAAATATAAACAGCTTATCCAAAAGGCAAAGTAAAAAATTATCATCATTATCGAGTGCCGTATCGAAGGTTAGCTATCATGGAGCGCCATCCGCTCTATCTCTTACTTTGTTGGTGCAGGTTGTCATAGGCTGACTTGTCCATCTTTTGATGTTGCTGGTCCATGTTAGGTTTGGTCTGCCTATGCCTCTATTACACTTACCCTGTATTTTCCAATATTACTTTTAGTAGGCTGTTGTGTCTTTTATCATGCCCCATCACTTGCGTTTGTCTTTATCTAATTAATTAGTAAAAGATCAGCCAGTGACATTATGGCATGCATGAAAGACCCAGAGTGTGAGAGAGATGATTATGTACGCCAACCGGCGAAAAAAAAAATATCGGTGCAAAAGAAGCCATATTCTGCATGGGAACATCAATCGAAAAGCACACATAAGTAAACAAACCAATGTATGACTGCTTCATAGACTACACCAACGCTTTTGATAGAGTACACCACAAACAACTTTTAGAATACCTAAAAGAGATACATCTAGATGAACTGGACGTAGGACTAATATGTAATCTATACTGGGAGCAAACCTTTATAATAAAATATAACTATAAAGAGAACTCTACACACATTAATATAAAAAGGGGAGTAAGAGAGGGATGCATCCTATCACCAAGATTGTTTAATTTATACACTGAGCAAATCTTAAAAACATCACAAAGCTGCAAGGCCTATAAATTAATGGAAAAATAATCAATAACCTAAGATATGCTGACGATACTGTACTACTAGCAGAAAATTCTCAAGATCTACGACAATTACTTAATGAAATAAACACGACAAGCAAAAAGACTAAAACTATGATTATAAAAAAAGAAAATACTCAAAACCCACAAGTGGATATCAAAATTGAAGGAACAGACCTTGAGACAGTTCAGAACTATAACTACCTTGGACATCTATAACGAGTGATGAAAAATGTACAACTGAAATAAACAAAAGATTATGAATGGCAAAAAGTAATTTTAATGTCATGAAGAACATACTATCATCAAAACAAATAACACCAGGGCTACAACTAAGAATAGCAAAATGTTATATTTTCTCAATATTCCTATATGGTGCTGAAACATGGACATTAGACAAGAAAACAGAACAGAGAATTGAAGCCTTTGAAGTGTCGATATATAGAAGAATAGGTTGAATTGGATGGAAGGAAAAGAAAACAAACGATGAAGTCTTAAAACAACTAAAAATGAAAAGAGAACTACTAAGCACAATTCAAACAAGACAAATCCTATTTTTGGGCCATGTTAAAAAACACAACAGCCTACTAAAAGTAATCATGGAGGGGAAACTACAAGGTAAAAGAGGCAGAGGCAGACAAAGACTAACATGGACGAGTAACATTTAAAGATGGACAAAAAAGCCTATGACAACCTGCACCATCAAAACAAGAGAGAGCAGAATAGGGTTCCAAAGTAGCCAACCTTCGCTGCGGAGTAGGCACACGATGATGATGATGATTTTTTTCGATAGATAAACATTTACCAGTTGATTATTAGGGAGCCTTTGATTGTCCCCAATCTTCCTGCAAGGCAGCAGATTGTCTTTTCTGTAGGGGGATTCTGCCCTTAGATGGTCGGCCCTCCCAGGTTTACGAGCACCATCTGCCCGAGTCACTAGAGGTGACTAACACAGACATGCACACACAAAGATATGAGATGTGACTAACACAGACATGCACACAGCAATACGAGGCATGACTAACACTGACACCCAGCAAGATATGAGATATGACTAACACAGACATACACGCAAAGATATGATACATGACCAACATAGTCAGGCACACAAAGATATGAGATATGGCTGACATAGACATGCACACACAAAGATATGACACATGCCTAACATGGACATGCACACAAAGATATGATATAGGACAAACATAGCCATGCACACACAAGGATATGAGAAATGACAAACACAGGCATTCACACACAAAGATATGAGATATGACTAACATAAACATGCAGACAACGATATGAGATATCACTAACCCAAACATGCACACACAAAGATATGACACATGACTAACAAAGATACACACTAAGATATGAGATATTATTAAACACAGTCATACATAAAGATATGAGACATGGTTAACACGGACACACCAAGTTATGAGATATGACTAACATGACACATACCAAAATATGAGCCATGGCTAGCACACACACACACCCACACACACACATACACACAAACACAAGCTAAGATATGAGCCATGGCTAACAGAAACACATTAAGATATGAGCCATGTCTTCACGGAAAAACACCAAGATATGAACCATGTCTAGGACAGAAGAAAATTAAGATGTGAGTCATGGCTAGCACGGATATACACTAAGATATGAATCATGGCCAGCCCACACACACACTACGATATACGATATTGAGCCATGGCTCAATTCAAGAGAAGCAGAAGAGGAGGTAGAAGATCAACGATCGCGAAAGGTTTGTCGCTATATGCTGGGGTTTGTTGTAGTCGGCAGACTCTTCTTAACGTGGGAATCATTGACTCGACATACGAGACGCAGGTCCCGGTTAACTGTTCACAGGTTCAGTTCTCTTTTGGTATTTATAACTTATGGATGCTGGTTACGATTGTTATAGATCTCTGCAGTGTGTCTTAGTACATTGTAACACGCATCAGGTGGTGGAGCGGATATGAGTAGTTTCTGAATGTAACTGAGCTGGTTCCATAAAGAACATAAAATATACAAGAGTCACATAACATCCTCTCAACGTGCCCATATCGTGAGTTCTTCATTCATCCCATTATATAAAGAAGCCCTTTATAACTTACAAGCAAGAATCAACAATCAAGACTGAATCAAACAAAACGATGTCAACATTCACATCTTGAGCTTTTACCACATTCTTCAACATACAGAAACAATATTACAACTTACCAACAAGAACCATGAGACAAGCCAGAGCTAGACAAGCCGCCAGTGACGTCGCCATATTGTAATAGGTGATGGATCTGAAGTTTATGTGTTTTTTGTTTTGTTATGGCGAGTATTTCCGATATTCTAACCGAGTTGATGTCAATGAACTGTTGAAAGAGCAAGATGGCGTCTAATATGTTACAGTATTTGTCTTGATCGCCGTAAATAAAATAACATGTTTGTGTTGTATTTTTGTGTCTAATCCCGTGATCAAACTTGGTATTTGTTTGATACCGTGACAGCAAATTTCTCTTTAATTCCTGGCTTTTTAAGAAACCCTACATTGATATAATGTCTACACTTATGTGTTGTAGTATATATTTTCAATTTAAGTTTGGCTAGCAGAAGATGATGATCTGAAGCAACATCTGCTCCTCTATTTACTTTTACATCATCTAAGAATGACTTACACTTTTTACTAAGACATATGTGGTCAATTTTACTCCCCGTTTTATGATTCGATGACACCCATGTAGCTTTATGCATTCTTTTATGTTCGGAAAGTGTTCCCCATAAGCTCATTTGATAAAAATCACAAAAGTTCGCTAATATCTCTCCATTCTCATTCATTTCTCCAAGTCCATATTTTCCCATGATCTCATGACCTACATTAATTGGGTTTTGTTCTGTATAATAAGATCATACATTCTATAAATACCACTAATAGTACATGAGAACACATAATAACATTAAAAATCCATTAAAAAGCTGGACCTATCAACATCATCAGCTCCTATGTGTTCGTGCATTGGCATCAGCAAGACTTTGTCCTAGGTCGAAGACAACACTTAAATAATGTTAGAGTAACCAGAGCATACCAGAGCGTAAACTGACACACAACCCACACTTGTCATTAGTAAAGTGAAGGCAACCACCAACAGGATATACAAATCTAGAGAACCACACAGTCCTAAGATTAATATCGCTCCAAACAAAATTACCCGACAACCAAGTTCTGTTCACGAATGCCTTCCAGAAACGCACTGAAAGAGCAGAAGACCTCGACAGTGTCGATGATTCATTGAACCGGCTAAAGTCGCGCATCCTTGACTGTGGAATCTCTTCTCTTGTTAAAGATAAACACTCCACCAACAATTGGACTCAAGAAAACTCGATGAATCTCATACCACTTGTAGAGAAGAGGAAGAATACTTTCCTAACCTTTAAGAATTACCCATGCTTGATCACAAAAGACCAATTCAAACAAGCAATAGCAGAAACGCAATAGGAATGAAGGAGATATGCGAACGAGTATTGGTCAAATCTGTGCTCTACAATCCAGAAAGCTTCTCAGCTGCGCGATCTAGAACTATGTTTAACAACATAAAGATTTCTCTAGCCCAAACATTTCACAATTGCTCTCTTAAAAGACGCAAACGGTGAGCCTATCAGTGACAACTAAACAGCTGGAAAGATATGTCGAACATTACTCATGTCTCTACACTGAAGACAGACCAGCAAGCCAACTCCTAGACCAGCTATTTCAAAAAAAAAAAAAAAAAAAACTATTCAACTGGATAAGGAGCTTCATAATGTAGTTAACGACCTCCCATGTGGAACAGTCTCAGGTAACAATATACCCGCCGAAGTATTTAAGGACAATCTTGGACCACACCTGCCCAACCTCTACACACTCATTGTCCAATGCTGGAGAAACAGAGATATACTCCAGACAAAGAAAGATACCGAGATTGTAGCGTTATACAAGAATAAAGGGAACAAGGGAGATTGTAATAACTATAGGGTTATCTTCCTCCTGAGTATAAGCGGAAATGTGAAATGAAAAACAAATTCATTCATCCATCATCATCATCATGTACCATACCGGTTGGAGTAGGCGATCATATCCCTCCACAATCTTCTATCTACAGTGCATCGTATCAGTTCTGTTGTTGACTGTTTTCCATGCCATGACACCAAGCTATCCAGTATTTTCTCTCTTTGTCGTTCGCGATCTCTCTTTCCTTTTATTTTGCCAGTTGTAACCAAGTATTCAAACTTTCCTCTTCTCATGATGTGCCCGACAAATGTTGATTGCTTCTTTCTGATGTATTTTAAGAGCTCCCTTTTTGTGTTGGCCTCTTTGAGAACTTCCTTATTGGTCTTTTTAGCTTTCCGGGGAATTTTCAACATTCCTCTGAGAAATCCCATCTCTGTGGCCACTAATCGTCTTTTCATTTGTTTATTTATTTTTCATGATTCGTTTCAATAGGTCAGAATTGGTTCTATATAGCACCGACGAACTCTTTTTCTCATTTTTATTGACATGGATTTGTAGTAAAAGATATTTTTAATTTTCTGAAATGCTATTTTGGCCTGAGCTATTATGCTTTTTATTTCTGTTGTGCATCTCCAATCTGATGTTATTATTGTGCCCAAGTATGTCAAACTTTGTACTTGTTTTAGATTTGTCTCGTTTATTTTTATGCTGCATGATGGTGATTGATGGTTATGGTTGTCTCTTCGATATAACCAATACTTATGTTTTCTTGCTATTCAGACTGAAACCTTTCTTATTGCTTTCTTTTACTATTATATCTATGATTTCGTGTAGTTCGTTCTCTGTCTCTGCTATTAAGACTGTAGCATCCGCATATCGCAAATTATTTATGTTGTGACCGTTGACTTCAATTCCTTTTTTGTCTACTATTGATCTCATAATATATTCGCTGTAAAGTGAAAATAAATCCGGTGATAGAAAAACATACTTGTCTGACTCCTTGTTTTATATATTTAATAGTCTTGTTTGGTTGTTAATTCGTATAGCTGCTGTTTGTTGCCAGTACATGTTTTTTTTTTTATGATTCGCAGTTCCTTGCCATCGATGTTTAATTTCTCCCGCATATTGATTATTTCCACATGCTTTACTTTGTCAAACGCTTTCGTGTAGTCTATAAAGCACATATATAGATATTTCTTTACCTCTATAGATCTTTCTATCAATGTTCTTAAGATGTATATTGCATTATTGGTGCCCTTTCCTTCTACAAATCCACATTGTTCCTCATTATTTATTTCTGGTTTTATTTTGTTCCTTACACGTCTCAGTATTAATATTAGTAATATTTTAGTCATATGACTCATGACACTAATAGTGCGATGGTCTTCACAATCAGTGGCTCCTGACTTCTTCGGTATGGCTACAAAGATAGATTTTAGTAGATCTTCGGGTATGTGTCCAGTGTTATATATGGCATTCAGTAATTTTGTTATGACTTGTACTCCCAGCTCTCCTAATGCATTTATCTCTTTGATTGTTATATTGTCAGGACCTGGAGCTTTGCCTCTTTTCATGTGTTGAATTGCGTCATCCACTTCACTCTGCATTATTGGTGGTCCTGTGTCTTCATTTGAATTGTTTAATTCTGGTCTTTCATCATCATAGAGTTGACTAATATATTCTGTCCATCTTTCCATTGTCTTCTCCTGTCCCATTATTATAATTCCTTCCTTTGATTTCACACATCCTGAAACTTTGACTTCTTTTCTTCCTGTTAATTCATTTAACTGATTGTGCATACATTTTGAGTCTTTCTGTTGTTGCTTTTCCATTTCTTCACATTTCTGTTTTAACCATCCTTCCTTTGCTTCTCTGCACTTGTTTTGGATCTCTTTGTGCAATATTTTGTATGTCCGTTCTTCTTTCTTATGTTTTCTTCTTTCGTTCATTAGTTGTACTATTTCTTCCGTCATCCATTTCTTTTTGTTCATTGTTTTAGTCACTGCTATTACTTCTTTTGATGTTTGTTGAATCGATTGGTTGAGCATTTCCCACTGCTCTTGGATGTCCTGTATTTCTCAATAGCATTATATATATTTTGTACTATCATGCTGTACTTATCACTCTTCTGTTTATCTACTCTTAGCATATCTAGTTCTAAATTTATATTTCTTTTTTTATTTCTGTGCCTTTCTCAGTTTTATTCTTATCTTTCCAACTACTGGTACATGGTCACTATTGCAATCTGCCCCTGGCCTTGTTTTAACCGATGTTAGCCCATTACTGAATCTTCTCTGTACCAGTATAAAATCAATTTGATTTTGTACTTTTTTCTCTGGGCTTTGCCATATCCATAGTCGCCTAGGGCGTTGTTTGAACCAGGTGTTACCTATAATAATTTCATTTGTCTTTGCCCAATATATCAATCTATCTCCTCTGTCATTCGTCTCACCAAAGCCATGCCCCCTAGTCAAATTTGGCACTTTAGCTGTTCCTACCTTTGCATTGAAATCCCCTAATACAATAGTTATTTCTTGGGATTTATACTGTTCCATGAGAGGTAAAGGCATCAAGATGCACCAACATGCGTAGAGATGCGAAGCTGCTGTAAAGCTGATGATAATAGCAATACTAAAACAAAGGAAGAAAAAAGTGGTATGGTGACAGCTTTACGTGGTAATGGACGAAACAAAAGTCGACGTTTCGGCCAAGTAGGCCTTCATCTGGACGAATAACAAACACAAAAATTATATATAACAATATATTAACAAATCTAACAACATGGCGATTTTTATCGTCCATTACCACGTAAGGATGTCACCATACCAATTTTTTCTTCCTTTTTTTAGTATTGCGACTGTTCCATGGTCGCCTCTTGCTCCTCGTAAAAAGTGGCAATATCTTCTTCTTCGCTATTACTTGTTCGTGCATAAACTTGAATTATGTTGATATCCATTGGTCTGCCTCTCAATTTTACTAGCATAATTATGTCTGACACTGGCCAAAATCCGTTCACTGTTTTGCTTCTTTCTCTATCTAACATGATGCCTACTCCTCTTTTGTGTGTGGTTCCCTAGAGTAAATTACATTTCCACTGTAGCGTTGTAATAATCCTGGCCCTGTCCATCTAATTTCACATAGTCTCAAGATGTTCAATTTAATTCTCTTCATTTCTTGGCTGATGTTTTCTAGTTTTCCAACCTGGAATGCTGATCTAATGTTCCAAGTTCCTATTGCTAGTGTCTCTTTATTTTTGATCTTGCATACAGTAGCTTGATGACGATCGGGTGTCACCTGTAGCACATGACGCTCCCTACCGGACGATGTGGCTGTGAAGTCCCCATTAACGTCGTTAGCTGTAAATATAAGGTTGTGATTTGTCATGATTAGTCCAGACAATTTAAGAAGGTAGTTTGCCATTCCTTTCCTTCTTGACAGTGACTGTACTAGTCGGAGATCGCAGCCATTGTCTCTATACATGAGATCCTCTGCCTGCCATCTTAAAAATAAAACCTTCCTTGTATAATTTCACAAAGCAAAAAAAAAAATAATAACAATAGGCATTTATTTAAGTGGTATCATACATACCGATCTTCTGAACACAACACTATCTAACTGCTTGTAGCAACGTTCGCAAAAAGACTTTAAAGATTCTAACTGGTCGGCCTTAAATACAATACCATATATGGCCCCGTCCCTAACATCTGTTTAATCTGTCCATTAGGGAACAGGCAAACGATTGCAGTGCTGCGGCATAGCTGGTAGCAAGAAGACAGTGGGCGTAACGGGAGCCAGTGGGCGTAGGGTGTAACGTGTAATTTAATAAAGTAATGGGTTATTAATAGTTATTCATGACATTCAACTGTCATTCATAGGCATTCATTAGTCAATCGCTGACACTAATCTGCCATTCATAGTCAATCATGCCATGTATATGTCATGAGTATTTATGCAACTGTCATTCATAGTCGTTCATGTCATCCATCTGTCTTTATAGTCATTCTTATAATTAATCTGCCATCTGTGGTCACTCAGCTGTCATTCATGGCCACCCATGTCATTCATTTGTAGGGAAAAAATTCATGTAATTCATCTGTCATTCGTAGTAATTAATAAGTCAGTCGTAGTCTTTTATGTTATTCAGAGTCACACATGATATCAATATGTCAGTCATAATCATCCAAGTCATCCATCTTCCAGTTATAGTCTGTCATATCTTTCATATATCAGTCATAGACATTCATGTCATTCATCTATCATTTATAGTAATCTATTTTTCATTCGTAGTAATTCATAGTCGCTTATGTAATTTATCTGTCAGTTTTAGTCGCTCATGTTATTTATCTGACATTCATAGGCGTTAATGACATTCGTCTGTCTTTCCTAGTCAGTCATCTGTAATTCATAGCCTTTATGTCATTCATATCTCTTCTTTAGAATTTATTGTGTCACATGCAATTCATCTGTAAGTAATATTCACTCGTGTCATTCATATGTCAGTCATAGTCATACATGTTATCAATCAATCATTGGTAGTTACTTATGTCATTCACAGTCATTGATTTGTCATTAAAAGTAAATCATGCTATTCATTTGTCATTCATAGTCACTTATGTCATTCATCTGTCAATAATAGTCACTATGACATTCATCGCTCATTTGTAATCATTCGTCTCTCATTTATAGTCAGTCATGTCATTCATGGTACCTGTGCTATTCATAGGTCAGTCATAGTCATGCATATCATCAATCTGTCTGTCATTATCATTCGTGTCTTTCATCTGTCATTTGTAGTAATTCATGTCAGATGTATTCTATCATGCCATCCAACTGTCTTTCATAGTCACTCATGTCATTCATCTGCCAGTAATCGTCATTCAGTTCATTCATCAATCAGTTATAGTCACTCATGTCATCATATGTCATTGATAGACATTCATCTGTCATTTAACGTCATTCATAATCTCTCAGGTTATTCGTATGTCAGTCATATTCACTCATGTCATACTTCTGTCAGTTATAGTCACACATTTGTCATTCACCGTTACAGAAGTCAAACTTAGTCCTTCATGTCATACATATGTCATCGGTAGTCATTCATATGTCATTCTTATTCACATGTCATTCATCAATCACTCATAGTCACTCATCAACGAAGGTTGGCTATCCGTGGATCGCCATTCTACTCTGTTTCTTGCTTTCATGGTGGAGGCTGTCATAGATTGACTTGCCCATGTTTTGATGTTACTCGTGCATGTTAGTCTTGGTCTGTCTCTGCCTCTTTTACCATCTATTTCCCCTTCCAATATTACTTTTAGTAGTCTATTGTGTCTTTTAACATGCCCCAAAAATATCATTTGTCTTGTCTTAATTGTATTTAGTAGTTCTCTTTTTATTTTTAGCTGTTTTAAAACATTATCGTTTGTTATCTTTTGTTTCCATCTAATTCTACCTATTCTTCTATAAATCCACATTTCAGAGGCTTCATTTTTCTGTTCTGTTTTCTTGTCTTAGTTTCAGTCCTGCTGATATGTTTCATTATTACAATAAACTGAACATCTGTTTCTGTTTGACACTCTATCCATAATATGTGACTGTTTCATATGTTGTTTCAGTATTAAAATGGAGTTTTCCTATAACGATTATTAAAATCCATTATTTTCATTTCTTCTTCCTCCTCCTCTTCCTCTACTTCTTCTTTCCTTCCTCATTTACCTTTCAGCGTGGAGGCGAGATATAATTTGCGGTCTTTTGCCCTTCTGTTCGTCTCTGCTGCTGTTATCTTTCCTAGTGCTTCTGATATTCCATCCAACCATCATTTTCGTGGTCGACCGTTGGGTCTGGTATTCTCACAACGTTTGTTGAAGGCTCGTTGTGTTGTGTTTTGATCTTTCTGCCTTGTCACGTGGCCAGACCAATTTATCTTTTTTTCTTTCTTCTTCTACTTTTCAGCTCACTGTGGAGCATAGATCTTCAACAAACACTTTCCAAGTCGTTATGTCTCTTGCCATTCTTTTAAGATCATTCCATGTCTATCCCATCATCTTCATCTCTGCTTCTATCTGTCTTCCCCAAGAATTAATTGGATTTCCTCTTTGTCTTTTCCTCTGGGGATTCCAAAAAGCGCCTGTTATGTAATACTCTCAGTTGGCTTCCGCAGTGTGTGTCCCATCCAGCTCCATCGTCTTCGCTGTATCTCTTTATCCACTGATATTTGACTGGTACATTTCTATAATTCTATGTTAGTGATTTTGTCCTGTCATTCCCATCCTTATATTCTGCATAAGCATCCATTAATGAAAGTCTGTATCTTCATGATTATCAAGTTTGTTCTTCTCCTTGTTTCACAGCCATATAATAGGACTGACATAACATTGGAGCAGAACATTTATATTTTTCTGTGTATTTAACCTAATTTCTTTGGACTTCCATATGCTTCCCTGTGCAATAAAAGCTCCTTTTTCTTTAGATATCCTAATTTTAGTATAATTGTCTGTTCCTCCCTCTTTATCTATATTGCTGCGCAGATATATGTAAGATTGTACTTCTTGTAGAGTTATTTCTCCTATTTTTTTTATTATTGCCAACTGCATTAATTCTCATAATGTTGGTCTTATCTCTATTAATTTACAGTCCTAGATGTTGTGATATCCCATGAGTTATGCTCATTTTATCCTGCATCTGTTGATGGCTGTGTGATAAATGTCAGCAGCAAAATTTAAATCATCAATTTGCTTGGTCAGTAATCACTGGATTCCATTTCTGTTGTTTTGTGTTTTTTTTTTCATAATCTAATCTATGGCCAGTAGAAAGAGAAATGGAGACAAACATCCATGCCTTGCTCCTGTTCTTATTTCAAATGCTTCTGTAAGCTACCGTTCTCGCACCACACTACATTTCATTCCGTCATTTATTGCTTTTATCATGTTAATAAATTTTATGGGGATTCCGTAATGACTCAGAAACTTCCAAAGCATTCTTCTGTCTAAACTATCAAATGCGTTTTCGTAATCTAAGAATCAAATATAAAGTAGGGACTGTAGTTCTAAACTTTGTTTCACTATTATACGTAGAGTAGTTTATTGATCAGCACATGATCTGTTCTTCCTAAAACCTGCTTGTTCATCTCTCAAATGTTTCTCTATAGCCTCTTTTAGTCTCTCCAGAATGAGTCTGCTTAATATTTTTCCTGGCACTGATAGTAGCATAATTCCCCTATAATTTGTGCACTCCTGTAAACTTCCTTTCTTTGGTAGTTTGATCATATAACCTTCTTTCCAGTCTTTATGTATTTCTTCCCTCTTTCAAATAGGTTTTATCAAATAGATTATGTAACATCTTGGTAGAGGCGTATATCGTAATATCTAATTTCATGGCTTCCGAAGTGATTTCATCTGGTCCTGTGGCTTTACCATTTTTTAATAGCTTGATAGCTTTTATTATTTCTTCTTTGCTTGGTTTTCCAAAGATAACGTGCAACTCTTCTTCTGCTGGTAGTATGTCTGGAGGATTATTTGAGCCGGGTCTAGTCAAAAGTTCTTCAAAATGCTCTTTCGATCTCTTTATCTGTTTACTTATATTACTAAGCAGATTTCCCTACTTATCTTTAATGCAGACATTTATCTGTTTGTATTTTCCACTAATTTTTTTTGTTTTGTTGTACAGTTCTTTCATATGCCCTTTATTTGCTGCTTCCTCTCCTCTTTAGCTAGTTCATCTATATATTTCCTCTTATCCCTTTTAATACATCTTCTCAGTTCTTTGTTCACCTCTGTGTAAACTTCCTGTGTCTTGGCTTTATTACTACTCGTTTTGCTTTGATTTATGTCTGCTTTCTTGTTCTTTCTTGTTCTAATTTTGTCCAGGGTCTTTGCTGTCATCCATGCCTTATTCTGGCGTTCTCTTTTCCCCAGTGTTTCTTCGCAGGTCTCTTACCTTATATCTTTTACCTGTTTCCAATGATCGTCTATATTTATTGTATTTTCTAGTTGTTGGAGGACTTGGTATTTGTTTGATATTGTGACTGTGAATTTATCTTTAATTCCTTGTTCTTTAAGAAACCCTATATTGAAATACTTTATACCCTTATTCGTTGTAGTATACCTTTTTAGATTAATTTTAAGTTTGGCTATCAGAAGATGATGATCAGAAGCTATATCTGCCCCTCTATATACTTTTACATCCTGTAAGGATGACTTAAACTTATTATTAATTCAAATGTGGTCAATTTGATTTTCCGTTCTATGATCTGGCGACACCCATGTAGCTTTGTGTATTCTTTTATGTTGGAATATCGTTCCTCCTAGGCTCACTAGATTAAGGGCGCAGAAATTCACAAATATCTCTCCATTCTCGTTTATATCTCCAAGTCCATGTTTTCCCATAATCTCTTCGAAGCCTCTGTTGTCTGATCCTACTTTAGCATTTAGGTCTCCCATCAAGATTATAATATCCTTGGCTCGTCTTTCATCCATTGGACATTGTAACTGTTTATATAATTCACCTTTAACTAAATCATCTTTGGTGCATAGCATTGGATAATGTGTAATTTTATTTTGTTTTTGGTTGTTTTAAATGTGAATTACAGTGAAAGTGTTCAACTACATTGTTTTCTGTTATTATACAGTGAGAGTTTTTCAAATATCATGTTTTTAGCGAATAATTAGTACGAGGATTCAATCTATCATGTTCTTATCTATTATTCCGTGAGAGGTGTTCAACTATCATGTTTTCAGCTATTATACAATGAGAGTGTTCAACTATCATGTTTTCAGCTATCATACAGAGAACGGGTTCAACTATCATGTTTTCAGCTAATATACAGTGAGAATGTTTCAACTATTATGTTTTCAGCTATTATACAATGAGAGAGTTCAACTATCATGTTTTCTGCAATTATAGAGAGAGAGTGTTAAACTACCTTTTTTTAGGCTATTATACAGCGAGAGTGTTCAACTATAATGGTTTAAGCTATTATAACACAATTTTAACAACCATGTTTTCAGCTAATATACCGTGTACGTGTTCAACTATCATGTGTCAGCTATTGTACATTGAAAGTGTTCAACTATCATGTTTTCAGCTTTTATACAGTAAGCGTATTCAGCTATCATATTTTCAGCTATACAGTAAGAGAGTTCAACTATCATGTCTTCAGCTATTATACAGTGCGAGTGTTTTAACTATCATGTTTTCAGCTATTATACAGTGAGAGTGTTTCAACTATCATGTCTTCAGCTATTATACAGTGAGAGTGTTTCAACTATCATGTCTTCAGCTATTATACAGTGAGAGTGTTTCAACTATCATGTCTTCAGCTATTATACAGTGAGAGTGTTTCAACTATCATGTTTTCAGATTGTCAATAGTAAGAGGATTCCATCTATAATGTTCTCAGCTATTATTCAGTGAGAGGAGTTAAGCTTCATGTTTTCTTCTATTATACAATGACCGTGTTCAACTATCATGTTTTCAGCTATTATACAGTAAGAGTATTTTAACTACCAAGTTTTCAACTTTTATGCAGTTAGCGTGTTCAACTATCATGTTTTCGGTTATTATACAGTGAGTGTTCAACTATCGTGTTTTCGGTTATTATGCAGTTAGTGTTCAACTATCATGTTTTCGGTTATTATACAGTGAGTGTTCAACTCTCATGTTTTCAGCTATTATACAGTGAAAGTATTCAACTATAAGGTTTCAGCTATTATACAGTGAAAGCATTCAACTATAATCTCCATCATTATCATCATGTGGCATACTGTTTGGCGTAGGTGATAATGTCCCTCCACAATCTTTTATCTACAGTGCATCGTATCAGTTCTGTTGTTGACTGTTTTCCATGCCATGACACCAAGCTATCCAGTATTTTCTCTCTTTGTCGTCCGTGATCTCTCTTGCCTTTTATTTTGCCAGTTGTAACCAAGTATTCCAACTTTCTTCTTCTCATGATGTGCTCGAAAAATGTTGATTGCTTCTTTCTGATGTTTTTTAAGAGCCCCTTTTTGTGTTGGCCTCTTTGAGAACTTCCTCATTGGTCTTTTTAGCTGTCCAGGGAACTTTCAACATTCTTCTGAAAAATCCCATCTCTGTGGCCTCTAATCGTGTTTTCATTTGTTTGTCTACTTTCCATGTTTCGCTTCCATAGGTCAGAATTGTTTCTATATTGCACCGATGAACTATCTTTCTCATTTCTATTGACATAGATTTGTTTCATAAGATATTTTTTCATTTTCTGAAATGCTATTTTGGCCTGAGCTATTCTGCTTTTTATTTATGTGGTGCATCTCCAATCTGATGTTATTATTGTGCCCAAGTAATTGAAACGTAACACTTGTTTCAGATTTGTCTCGTTTATTTTTATGCGGCATGATGGTGAGAGTGTTGCAACTATAACTGTTTTCACTAATTATATAGAAACATTGTTATGTTCTCGGCTAATACACGGTGAGAGTGTTTCAACTATACATTTTTTATCTTTTATACAGTTTTTCACCTACTATGTTTTCAGATATCAAATTTTAAAAGGGATCCATCTATCTTGTTCTCAGACATTATTCAGTGAGAGTGTTTCAACAAAAATGGTTTCAGCTATTATGACATTGTTTAAGTTATCGTTGTTTCAGCTGCCATACAAAATGGTGATCCGGTAAAAAAGATGATGATGTGATTTATTCACCTTAAAACAGATTGCAGACAAGAATGCAGAACACAATCAACATTTCTACATAGCGTACATTGATCAGGAAAGAATATTCGACCGAGTAAACAGGACACAACTGTGGGAGATACTAACAACAAACGGTGTAATCAAACATCTAACCAACCTAATTAAACATCTCTACATCAACAGCAACTGCACAGTCAGAAAAGCAGCATGTTACACAGACTATTTCGAAGTTAAATCAGATGTAAAAAAGGGTTACGTACTATCCCTTTTTGTTTATTACATCATCATCATCAAGTACTTGGCCTGCTGGCGTTGGTGATCATGTCTCTCCACATTTTTCGATCACGACAGTTATTTATCACTTCTGTTTTTGACCTTGTGCCAAGCCATTCTCTTAAGCTGTCTGGTATATTTTCTCTTTGTTTCCTTCTATCTCATCGTCCCTCAATTTTCCTAGTTGTTACAATATATTCCAGCTGTTCTCTTCTCATTACGTAGCCAAAAAATGATGATTGTTTCTTTCCAATATTGGAAATTAGCTCTCTTTTTGCTTTGGCCTCATTCAGAACGTTTTCATTACTCTTCTTAGCTGTACATGGTATTCTCAACATTCTTCTGTAAAACCTCATTTCTACAACCTCCAGTGATTTTCTTGTCTGTTGTCCTATTGTCCATAAATCACATCTGTATGTTAAGACAGGCTCTACATAACATTAAAGAACTTATTTTCTTGTTTCTGTTGTCAAAAATGGATTGCATAGTATCATCTTACATTTTTGGAAAGCTGCTTTTGCCTAATCCATTCTGCATCTCAACTCCTTTGTACATCTTCCGTCTGAGGTTAACAAAGTTCCCAAATATTTAAATTCATTTACCTGTTTTAATATTGTTCCACTTGTCTTTATTTTGCACTGAGGTGATGTCTTTCTTTGTTGTTACCATTACCTCTGTTTGTTACAGTCCATTGACTATATATGCAAGTTAACCAACCCTTCAGAATAAGAATAGATCAACGAGCTTCTATTTACAGACGATCAGGCACTTCTACATGAAAAAACAGAAGACCTACAACAAAAACACTTAAATAAACTCAAAGCATGGACACAAAAAATACAACATGAAAATCACCATTAACAAAACAGAAGTCATGAATGTCTAGGGAACTTTCAACATTCTTCTGTGAAAACCCATCTCTATGGCCTCTATTCGTTTTTTTATTTGTTTTTTTTTTTATTATTGTCCATAATTCACTTCCTTAGGTCAGAAATGGCTCTATATAGCACCAAAAAAAAACTCTCTTTCTCACTTCGATTGATATAAATTTGTTGCATAAGACGTATATCATTTTCTGAAAAGTTATTTTGGCCTGAGCTATTCTGCTGTTGATATTTGTAGTACATCTTCCATCTGATGTTATTACTGTGCTCTTGTATTTGACGCGTTGTACTTGTTTCAGATTTGTCCTACTTATTTTATGCTGCATGATGGTCATGATTGTTTCTTCGATATGACCATTACTTCTGTTTTCTTACTATTCAGACTGAGACCTTTCTTATTGATTTCTTTTACTACTATGTTATTCATTTATGTATTTCTTTATCTATCTCTGCTATTAAGACTGTGTCATCCGCATATCTCAAATTGTTTTTGCTGTGGCCTTTGCTTTAAATTCCTTGTATATCTGCTATTGATCACATACAATGTTCGCTTAGACCATCCAAAGCATCAACGTTCAGCGACGTTCTTCATGACGACAGTAAGTGTAAGTATTCAGATGCAGCACAAACGACATCATCGAAGAAGGAAAACACGACGGGGCAAGAGGGGTGGCATTAAATTTGAAAGTCAAAGTGTGAGAGGCTAGACCTAAAGTATGTGCGCGTTACTTATTGGAATTGTGGGTCATTTATTCATCGACTGCCAATTCTTGATAAGCTACTGTGCGGCGCCGATATAATGGTTTTACAAGAAACTCTTCTTGGTGACAGGACAGTAAGTACTCCTGGCTTTCATTGTTTCCACAATAGGCGACACCTTGGGCAGGCCATCCTTGTGCGCAACAATATGGTGGCAGCTGAGGTTGATATGTCTGTGTGGAACAATGCAGAATTGCAGGTACATGCGGTTAGGGTGCAGATCCCAGTTCATTTCGTGATTGTTAATGTGTATGCCTGTAATGGGAAGGTGAACACACAACAATGGCAGAATCTCTTCGAGTTCGATGAAGAGAATGTCACTTTCTGCGGAGACTTTAATGCTAGAGGAAACCAGTGGGGTAACGTCATAACCAACAAGCAGGGAGAAGACCTAGAGAACGCACTAGTGTCAGTCGATTTAGTGTGCTTGAATGATGGAAGGGCAACAATAATGGCCACTCGAACAGGGGACTCTGATAGTGTCATAGACCTGGCACTGGTGTCTTCCACCTTCGCACCGGTTTGCAGGTGGAGTGCACTGGGGTTCCACGGAAGTGATCACTATCCATGTGTCCTCCTAATTGAGAAAGGCGGAAATAAAAGCCCGAAAAGAAAGCTCCACACATTCAACTACGAGAAAACAGACCAGGACGTCATTAGCAAAATCAGACATAGGAAACAGAGCGCCCCTCGTAGGAGGCAGGAGCGATAGACGCAGCCGCCCTGGTGGAACGTAGATGTCGAGAAAGCTTGGCGGAGCAAGAGACAAACGGCCAAGACATGGCAGAAAGCCAGAAGGACTGGAAAAACACAACCTGAGATCTTGAAGCGTCTGAAAGTAGAGGTCGACCAAAAAATGGTGCACTTTAAACTATGTACTAATCAGGCTAAGGATGCCAAATGGGATGACTTCTGTAAAAAAGTGTCTTAGAAAAATCGCTAGCCACATTCTAGTGCCTTATTCAGTGCATGAATGGCACACCACGACAAAGAGGCATACCAGACTTTCAGAGCACAGGCCGGATATGGCACAAATCTGATGAGAGCAAAGGGAAGGCCCTCCTTGTCCGCTACATTGAGCAGACGGACCAAATAAATGAGGCTGTAAGAATGAGGATACGGGGATCGCTGTCAAAATTGTGTAGGGATGTAGTGCTGGCAGAAAATCTCACCATTACAACCGATACCATTCGCACAACACTTAAAAGGTCACACAACACTGCTCCTGGTCAAGATGGTGTTCGGTACGATAACATAGGCGATTTAGCTGACGACGACTTGACAAAACTGGCCAATGAGTTTAATGCCAGTATTCGGAGTGGCCAGATTAAGGTGGAGTGGCTACACAGCTACTTACTACCGCTACCAAAGCCAAACAAGGACCATTCTCAGATCAGTACCTACAGAATCATCACAATGCAGAACACTGCGGGCAAGCTGCTGGAGAAAATAGTTGCCCGTGTCCTCACCTGTCACCTTGAACAGAAACGTGTATTCCTACCCACACTCGGAGGTTATAGATATAACAAAGAGACATGGCTCAATGCGGCAGTCTTTGTCTGTGACGTCTTCGAAGGCTTCCAATGACGAGAGGAGACATGTGCTGCTGCTATAGATCTGGATGATGCATACAACAGTGTACCATTTGAATATCTCATGCATATGCTGCTCAAACTGGCGGTGCACCCCTTCCTCATTAGATGGATCGCCGCGGCACTGTTTCAGAGGAAGGGGATACTCAGATGTGGAAGTTGGTCTTCCGAGCCAACATCCATTTGTCCAGGTCTGCCACAAGGCTCACCGTTGTCAAAAGTTCTATTTAACGTGTACACAATAACGGTCACGGACCAACAGCTGGATGGGAGGGGAAGAATTATGACTTTTTCTGATGATATTCTGGTATATTGACAGGGAAGAGACAGACGGGGAATCGCCTCCACAATGCAAGACGAACTCGATCGCATTTCTTCCTGGTGTGGGGTTTCAGGTGCCTTGGTTAATCCTAATAAAGCATCAGTTTCATGGTTCTCCCTTAACAATCATATCTTTAATACAACCACACCGGTAGTACGAATGGGAGCTGATAAGGTGACCAGGGACAAGTTGACGACATACCTCGGAGTTAAGTTTGATCGCAGCCTGTGTTTTCGGGACCACGTCGACCATGTGATAACAAAATCCCGCAAAGGATTAGCCGCCATGTAGGTCATGTCAGCTGCCAACATCGAGCAGAGGCTACTTACTCTGCTGTTCCAGGGATTAGTCCTCGCACCAATCGAGTATGCCCTGGCATTTCTTACTGTCAGTATGACTCAAATTGATAGGCTGGAGAAAATACAACATGAAGCCGTGCGCATTATCCGGGATGTACGAGGGACACTCCCTGCGTAGCAATGAGGTATCTTCTTGACTTTCCAACCATGGATGACAGAATCAAGATCTGGAGAGCACGAGCATACCTGAAGATTAGTACAGATACAGAGCATCCATTGCACTACGTGCTCAACACAGAGAAAGGTGCCCGGCTAAATAGAGGCAAATCATGGGTGGGCCAAGCAGAAGATGTCATCAAACAGGTCTGTGGGCTTACCAATATCAGCGTTGGTGAGGAGTGGATACCGGTGCCTACGTCATTGAATGGGATTTTCTCGTGTATTGTCACACTCGACAGGAAAAGTAGGGAACAGAACCCGGTCATAGTTAATGCTGAGGTCAACGGTCTCATCTGCGATAACACCGATGAGAAAGATGCAGTCATATATACATACGGATCTGTAAGACGACACCAAAGAAGTGCATGGGCATTTACAGCACTCTCGACAGGCAGTATAGTCAAGGAAAACAGTGGTGCATACGTCATGACCACGAGTAGCATGTCAATGGAGGCGATGGCAGTGACCAAGGCATTCAAATGGTTAGAGTCACAAGACTACACCCACGCATGAATACTGAGTGATTCGATGAGCATGATAAAAAAAGTGGAGGCGGGCTCTGTACGCATGAAATTGGTAGAGTCGTTGCAGAACTCCAAAATACGTAAGGTCACCTTTGTCTATGTCCCTGGACATGCGGGAGTACGGTGAAATGATAGAGCGGACAGGTTGGCTAGCTGCGCTGTCGTTGAGGACGGGCAACCAATGGATCGGGCGGACATTATCAATGCCCTCCGAGATGTGGAAAGAGCACATGACTTCGACAAACACAGATCCTCGTCACTTCTTCGGATGAAAGAGATGGGAGTTAAGATGGGCACAGCCAGAAATGAGAAACTTAGTGGCCGTGTAAGAAGACTTATCAACCAACATAGAACTGGAGTCGTCAGTCACTGGACACTGAGGGAATTGCTGAGGAGGGGATCTGAGAACCTATGGACATGTTCGGAGTGCAATGATGATGACCCGCAAATAACTCAATAACTCAATATTGTCGCTGTAAAGTGAAAACAAATCCGGCGACAGAAAACAGCCTTGTCTGATACTGGAATTGCCCTGTTTGGTTGCTAATTCTTGTGCGTGCTGTTTTTTGCAGGTACACGTTTTTTGTTTTTTTTTAAATGATTCCCAGATCCTTGGCTTCGATGTTTATTTGCTCCAGCATATTGATTATTTCCACATGTTTTATTTTGTCAAATGCATTTGTGCAGTCTATAAAGCACATATATAGATCTTTCTTTACTTCTGTAGTTCTTTCTATCAGTGTTCTCATGATGTATATTGCATTATTGGTGCCCTTTCCTTCAATAAACAAACCTTAAGTAAAAGAGGAATTGTTGGTACAGCTGACGTCAAGTTATTGCTTCGTGTGGTGCTTGATTATGTAAAGTAACATGTTAATGCTAATAGATTAGTCTTAATCGTCATGGAGCTGCCACGACCTCTACATTTTGTAGACGTCTTTACTTATCTTTATGTAGGAGAGACCTTTAATTACAAAACCTACAATACCATGCTGCTATACTCACACACAGATAATCATCATCTTTAAGTAGCGAGCTAGCTGGCGTAGGTGATCATGACTCTCCACAATGTTCGATCTTGACAGTTATTTAACATAGAAAATACTTTGTGAATAATAAGCAAGTACGCAATGTTCTTCTGTTATTTCCCACAATGCAACAGGTCCGCATCCTGTATGGATCTAGTCATTATCTTGGGTCCATGAACTGAGGGGAGAGAAGAGAACCTTCTGTAGGAGCTACACATACCCGCTGTGTAAGAGGGCATATGACATGTGTCATGAGGAGGGCACATCAGTGTCGAGGAAGCACGTAAAGAAACAGTTATACAATGACACCACACGTAACGTAGAGATGGAGTTAAATGGGGACTCAGTTTTGATGCCAGTGGAGAGTTGCAGAACTTTGGAGAGTGGGTAGCTTCATCAATAAAGTACCGCTCTGACACAGTTCACAGACTTCAGTGAGTGTCTGAGGATAGAGTGTTAGATAACATGTGAATATTGTTAGTTCTCTATCTGCAAACGATGTCATATGTACTTGAAGTTTCTCCCAATCTCTCACTTCCTTCTTCTACTTCCTCTATCCACCTTCCTCATCTACTTCATATATAACCCCCTACCCATATACACCTCTCTTTTACAATAAATCTTCCACACCTCCAAACGCCCTTTTCTAGTTCATCAACTCTGTACTTCATAACTCCCTCTTCTACTTCATCAACTCCCCACTTCCTAACTCCCTCTTCTTCTTTATCAACTCCCCACTTCCTAACTCCCTCTTCTACTTCATCTACCATTACCACTCCCCAATTACCTCCCGCTTCTACCTCTTCTAATTCCAACGATACATACTCCTCGTTTACATCAACTATTCCCCGTTTTCTAACTTCCTCCTCTACCCCATCTATACACCACCCTCATCCTCGTATTCTACTTTATCTATTCTTTCCCTTATCTCTACTTCCTACTTGTATATTTTTCAACGCCTACCTCCCACTTCTGTTTCATTTATCCCTCACTTCTACTACCCTCTTCAGCTTCGTTTTCTCCCCACCCCTACCTTGGTCTTTAACTTCATCTACCTCCCACCCTCTAACTTCCCACTTCAACGTCAACTATTCGCCATACACTGCCTCAATCATACATTTCATCTACCTCCCACCCTCTAACTCCCAATTCAACGTCAACTATTCGCCATACACTGCCTCAATCTTACATTTCATTTACCTCCCACCCGCGACATTCTTTCATCTACTTCATCTGTTCCTCAAAGACTTTCTTCCTCGTTTGCTTGATCTATTCCCCACTCCATACCTGCCACTTTTGCTTGGTCTACTCCCACCCTCTTCCTTCCCGCTTCCTTCCCACTTCTTCCTCATCTATTCCCTGCCTCCTGCCGACCATATTTTTCATCCATTCCCCACCCTCTACCATCCATCTTCTACATCCATTTCCCACTCCTACCTTCCCTCTTCTACATTCATTCCCCGTCATCTACCTTCCATATTCTACATCCATTCCCCTATCGCTACCCTCCCTCTTCTGCATCAATTCCACACCCTCTACCTTCCCTCTTCTACATCCATTCCACATCCTCCACCTTTAATCTTTTTCTTCATTCATTCCCCACCTTCTACTTTTCCTCTTCCTCATTCTTTCCCCATCATCTACCTTTCCTTCTTTTACATCCAATTCCCATCCTTTTCTTTCACCCTTTTTATGAATTAATTCCCCATCCTCTAAATTTCCTCTTCTTCTATATCTATTCCCTATCAACCACCTTCCGTCTTCCACATCCATTCTCCATCCACTACATTCCTCATCCTTTTCCTTCCTTTCCTCACCCTTTACCCTCCCTCTTCTTCATCAATTCCCCATCCTATAATTGCCCTCTTCTCCTATATCCATACCCCGTTCTCTATCTTTCCTCTTCCTCTTCATCCTTTCCTCAGCCTCTACATTCCATCTTCTACCTCTAATCCTCACCTTATACGACCCCTCTTCTTCTACATCCATTTCCACCCTCTGCCTTCCCTCTTCTTCATCCATTTCCTATCATCTAACTTCCCTTGCCTTCTACATATATTCCGCAACATCTACCTTCCTTCTGTTACTTCCATTCCACACACACTACCTTCCCTCTTCTTCTACATCAATACCTCACCATCCAACTTCCATCTTTTACATCCATTAACCAACGACAACCTTCCCTCTTCTGCATCTATTCCCAATCCATTTCCTTCCCTCTCCTACATCCATCCCTAACCTAATCACTCTACCCATCATCTTCCCTTTTTTTCTACGTCCATTCCCCACACTGTACCTTCCGTCTCCTATATCCATTCTGCATCATCTACCTTCCCTTTTTTGCTACCTCCATTCCCCACTCTCTACCCTCCCACACTTCGTATACATCCATTCCCCATCGTCTTACTTTCCTCTTCTTCTACATCCATTCCCCATCATCTACCATCCCTTTCCTTCTATATCTATTCCCCACCTTCTACCTTACCTCTTATATGTCCATACACCATCCTCTACATTCCCTCGTCTTCTACATCCATTCCCCACCCGGTACATTCCCTCTTCCTTTACATCAGTTCCAGAACCTCTATCTTACCTCTTCTACAACCATTCCCCACCTTTCACTTTCACTCTTCTACATTCATAACCCAACCTCTACTTTCCCTATTCTTTTAAATCCATTCCCCTTCCTCTACCTTTCCTCTTCTACATCCATTCCTCAGCCTCTAACTTCACTCTTCTACAATTATTCCCCAACATCCAATTTCCCTCTTCTAAATCCATACCTCTAAACTTTAACTTCCCTCTTTTACATCAAATTCTCACCTGCTACCTTCACTCTTCTACATCCATTCCCCATCCTCTACCTTTTCTCTTCTACTTCATCTATTCCCCACACCTACCTCCCATTTTTACTTCATCTATTCACCAACCCTACCTCCCATATCTACTTCATTTAATGCCCACCCTCTGTCGTCCCTCGTCTACTTCATCTACTGTCCACTCTCTATTTTCCCTCTTCTACTTCACCTACTGCCCACCCTCTATCGTCTTTCTTCTACTTCATCTATTCTTCACCTCATACATTTCTCAAAGAAACGATCGGATGAGAGAACCATGTTTGTTGATAGATCAATCCTCTGCCCCAAATGACTTCTATGAAGTTTACATTTAAATTGTCACCAACCCTAACATGCTATCAAGATAAAATGGTCACTGCGAGTCAATGCCTTTATAACAAGCGTGAATCAAACACTATTTATGTATTTGTTTCACAAATTCGAGTCCATATTCTGTCATTCAAAATGACACATAAGATATTATCTCTGAATTTTTAAAACCATCAACGTGTTCTGTCTAGGTATTGCGTCGTTTGCGGTCATCGGAGTATCGCAGTGTCCAGCGGCTGACGACTCCAGTTCTGTGTAGGCTGATACGTCTTTTTATAGGCCCACTAATTTTATCTTTTCTGGTTGTGCCTATCTCAACTCTCCTTCATCCTAAGGAGTGACGTGGACTCATGTTTGTCGAAGGCCTGTGCTATGTATATGAATGTTTTCTTGTATTTACCCGCTCGACTTACATCCTAACGGGTTGGAGAATAGCGGTTCTGTGCCAGACCCGAAGTGTGTGTTACTTGGAGATGTAATTTTTATAACATTGTGTTTTGTGATGATGATTAGACTACCGTGACAGGATGTAATGTTCCCCTCGTGTGTTTGATTTTTCCTGGTAAACAGATCTAACGATGTCTACGTTCTGGTAGCAGCATCTAATCTCCAACAATAATTCCTGTCAGAGAACTTTCTCTTATCATAAATCAAGGGCTGATGAGTGTTCAGAGACTATCTGCTGATCACATGAAACCGGGTAAAGTAGTAATAGGTAACCGTTTTATAGAGCTTCGCAGCATTAGGTAATCTGATCATCAGAAGAGACACTTCGATCAAAGTTTTTTTGGTGAGACGGAGCTAATGTGTACATCCAATCGCATTTTGGATTTAGTGAACTATTCTCATCATCATTATAATAATATATACCGCTTGAGGTAGACATTCATGTCCCTCCACAATCTTCTATCTACAGTGCATCGTATCAGTTCTGTTGTTGAGTGTTTTTCATGCCATAACACCAAGATATCCAGTATTATCTCTCTTTGTCGTCCACAATCTCTTCTTCCCTGTATTTTGCCAGTTGTAACCATGTATTCTTACTTTCCTCTTCTCATGATGTGCCCGAAAAATGGTGATTGTTTATTGCTTATATTTATTAGGGGTCTTCTTGTTATGTTGGCCTCGATGAGAATTTCCTCTTTGGTCTTTCTAGCTGTCCAGGAAACTTTCAAAATTCTTCTGGGAAATGCCATCGCTGTGCCCTCTAATCGAAAACTATTCTACTGATCACATTAGACATGGTTAATGTGTACACTCAATCGCCTTTATAGATTCAGTGAATTATTCAACTGATCTCATTAGACTGGGTTAATGTGTACACCCAATCGACTTTTTAGATTCAGTGAACTATCCTACTGATCATATTAGACTGGGTTAATGCTCAAAAACTAATTGCATTTTATATCCAACAATACTATAAAGGATACCTCAGATTGTTATCCATTTTGGAAGAAAGACAACCAAGCATAGTAATGACCGCATTATAAAAATATACCAGAGGTGAAATCAATATATGATACTTCCATAATATACCAAAGGTGAAATCAAATATATGGTACTTCCATAATATACCAGAGGTGAAATCAAAGATATGATACTAACAAAATATACCAGAGGTGAAATCAAAGATATGGTATTCCCATAATATACCAGAGGTGAAGTCAAAGATATGATACTAACAAAATATACCAGAGGTGAAATCAAAGATATGGTATTCCCATAATATACCAGAGGTGAAGTCAAAGATATGATACTAACAAAATATACCAGAGGTGAAATCAAATATATGGTATTTCCATAATATACCAAAGGTGAAATCAAAGATATGGTGCTTCCATAATATACCAGGGGTGAAATCAAAGATATGATACTTCCATAATATACCAGAGGTGAAATGAAAGATATGATACTAACAAAATATACCAGAGGTGAAATCAAATATATGGTACTTCCATAATATACCAGAGGTGAAGTCAAAGATATGGTACGACCATAATATACCAGAGATGAAATCAAAGATATGGTACGACCATAATATACCACACTCCACAATTAACACATTATCTCCCGTTTAATCTTTCCTTTATTTTTGTTTTTTAATTCTGGAATTAAAGTAAATCTTCCCAATGCTTGAATTTGATTTACGTTTAGCTTTTTTCTAGCAAAGTAAATGTTCAATATACGCACGGTGTACTGTAAATACAACATGACAACGATGCCAATAAAACGTAAATTGTTGACTTATATATTATCTAAACAGAAATACACTTTTCTTATTTAATGACGATCACTTAGTTTTGAACAATAGTCGTTGACAACCCAAGGCGCAACATTTCGTTTTGCTGTAGATGACGATTATGATGATGATAGGCCAGTGTGATTGATAACGCATCAAGTTTAATAAAGAAAGTATATCGTGTTGAGAAGGAAGGGACACGTTTTATTTTCAGGAAATTGTCAGGGAAAAAAATATGTTTGGAAGAGCCTGGCAGGAAGTACTCAATTTAAAAATAAATGTAGGATCATTGGAGCATGATCTAGGTCGTCAAATTTACTTGCTAACTTCTAAACCAGAGGTTCCCAACTTGAGTGCTTGACTCCTGCTTTTATGAGGAGAGCAAACGTTATTAATTTGTTATTATTATTAGAAGTAACTCCATAACAAACGTTTTCTCAAATTACTTATTTCTTTATTTTATTGTAAAGCTGCAATATCTGTGTAGAGATGAAAACAACAATGATCTTACAATCCTGACATTATTTGTGGTTGTCCTACATTACATAACTAACATATAGGGAAGGATGTTCATAGACGTTCAAGATCTGACAAAATTAGCTGTTCTTTCTCTCTTCTTTACTTCTCCTACTTTCTCTCCAAAAAGTATGTGTTCTTTGCTGTGTATTTAATTTACATAAACAGGTCTGATATGGCGGGGAAACAAGTAAATATTCATGAGACTGTCTTAAATGTGGCTAAAGGAGGTCAGAACTCGTGGCAGTTTGGGAACAACTAGACTAAACTGAATGTCCTGATCTTGTCTGTTAGCTGATCTTGTCTGTTTGTTGATCTTTTCTGTTAACTGATCTTGTCTGTTTGTTGATCTTTTCTGTTACTGGTTTTGTCTGTTAGCTGATTTTGTTTGTCAGCTGATCTTGTCTGTTAGCTGATCTTGTCTGTTAGCTGATCTTGTCTGTTAGCTGGTCTTGTCTGTTTGTTGATCTTTTCTGTTAGCTGGTTTTGTCTGTTAGCTGATCTTGTCTGTTAACTGAAATTGTCTTTTAGCTGAACATGTCTTTTAACTGAAATTGTACATTATATCTGATCTTGACTGTTAGCTGATTTTGTCTGTTAGCTAATCTTGCCTATTTGATGAACTGGTATGTTATCTGAATTTGTCTGTTAGCTTATCTTGTCTATTAGCAGAAATTATCTCTTAGCTGAACATGTCTTTTAGCTAAACTTATATATTTTATCTGATCTTGTCAAATAACTAACTTTGTCTGTTAGCTGATCTTGTCTGTTAGCGGATCTTGTCTGTTAGCTGAACTTGTCTGTTAGCTGAACTTGTCTGTTAGCTCATCTTGTCTGTTAGTTGATCTTGTCTATTAGCTGAACTTGCCAGTTAGCTGATTTTGTCTGTTATTTGATCTTGTCTATTAAGTGTACTTGTCTATTAACTGATTTTTGTCTGTTAGCTGAACTTGTCTGTTAGCTGAATGTGTCTGTTAGCTCATCTTGTCTGTTAGTTGATCTTGTCCATTAGCTGAACTTGTCTGTTAGCTGATCTTGTCAGTTAGCTGATTTTGTCTGTTATCTGATCTTGTCTATTAGCTCATCTTGGCGGTTAGCCCATCTTGTCTGTTAGCTCATCTTGTCTGTTAGCTCATCTTGTCTGTTAGCTCATCTTGTCAGTTAGCTAACCTTGTCTGTTAGCTCATCTTGTCTGTTAGCTCATCTTGTCTGTTAGCTCATCTGGTCTGTAAGCTGATCTTGTCTGTTAGCTCATCTTGTCGTTTAGCTTATCTTGTCTGTTAGCTGATCTTTTCTGTTAGTTGATCTTGTCTGATAGCTGATCTTGTCTGTTAGCTCATCTTGTCTTTTAGCTCAACTTGTCTGTTAGCTCATCTTGTCTGTTAGTTAATCTTGTCTGTTAGCTCATCTTGTCTGTTAGCTCATCTTGTTTACTCTTCATCAAAAGATAATTGTTGTTCTCTTCCTAGCAGATAATGCTGTTACTGCTCGACCTGAAGAAACGAAACAATAACAAGTTATACAACATCGATCAACACGTTTATTTTAAAGGATTTAACAGAAATAACATGGGCTCTATCAATTCTTTCTCTTTCTTTTCGGACAGTCTTCTAGATAAAGGTTCATGTATTTGGTGGTTTCTGGAAATCTAATATACTCTTGTTGAAAGACCTAATGTGTAGTGAACAGATGTGTCGTATGTAAGGATGGGATGACTTTAATGCATTATTTGAAGGTGATCTATATCGCGTGTAGTGAATACAATGTCGCATGTATCGGTGGTATGAGTTTACATTATTTTGTGAAGGTGATCTATATCATGTGCTGGGAAGCTAATAAATGCTTCATGTATGATCTCATTATGTTTGTGTAGGAGATCTACATCGCTTGTATCATGTATAGCGATATGGACGGTCTTTTACAACGTGTATGTAAAGCGAACGCTAATGTGGATATAATGTAACATGTTTGGTGAGGTAATTTACAGCTTGTAGTGATCTATTGTAGCATTGTGTTTAGGCAACTCACAGAAAGAGGAATAATAAAAGGAACAATAAAAATCTAGCACAACGGAACATAGAAAATAAATACAGAAAAGGAATGTAATACAGAAGATGAGGCGTTGAAAGTAGAAACAAGATATTCAAGAAAATGTGTAATAAATAAGAACAAAGAATGGAGCATGGGAGATAAGTAGAAGCTGACATTTAAGAAAATAAATGTTATTAATGAACAATTAGCTCAAACTATATTATTACCAGTTCTAGGACTACCATATACTTACTACTACTACCACCACTACTACTACTAGTACTACCTCAACTACTACTGCTACTACCACTACTACCACTACTACTACTACTACTATTACAACTACTAACATTACTCGTACTTTTACTACTACTACTATTACTACTACTACTAAGAGTACTTCTACAACTTCTACTAAACGTACTAATACTACTACTACTACTACTACATCTACTTCTAATACCACTACATCTGAAACTATTGCTACAACTACAGCCTCTGCCTCCACCACCACTAGTGCAGATATTACTACAGTTATAACTACACCAGCAACTGCTGTATAATCTCTACTGCTATTGTTACGGTAACTGCCACTTCTATTAATGTCACTGTTGCTACTGCCACTAACTCTACCAGTAGCCCCGTCAGCCATAGTTGGATATGGTTTTTTCAGCGCCCCTAGAAATAAAATGCTGGTTGAAATTGGATGCACTGGGCCACTGGCGGAGAACACAGTGCAACATTTTAACAGGTATTAAATCTGTTCAATGAATCTAACAGACACTAATTATGATGATCTGTCTGTGAAGTCTCCCCACGCAGGTGGAATGCTGGACCACGGGCCGCGAAGGGGTCCACCCCAAGTTATTGGTGGTCACCCTGACCCATTTTGGAGAGCCAGGAAATGGGACCAGAGAGAAACTTCCACTGACCGGAAAGGCTTCAAGAAACAACTGAATATAATACATTGGAATGCGGAGGGCATATACCACAACAAGCAAGCCCTAACAATCAGACTAGCAGAGAATAAGATAGACGTTGCCTGCATCCAGGTAACTCACCTTAATTATCAGCACGAATTTATGATTAGGGGCTACCAAATATTTAGACAGGACAGGGAAGGTTACAAGGGTGAAATTCCTATACTTATTAAAAATGTCATCCCAGCAAAACTGATAGCGGTAGTCACAAACGGAGAGGCAGAGATCATTGGTTCAGACCTATACATTAACTCCGCTACTATAAGGAGATCTAACATATACTGTCCAAATGACAAATTACTGAAGTCAATGGAAATAACACCATCAAAGTGTCTGGTAGTAGGAGACTTTAACAGCAACTCTGAAAGATGGGAATATATGGAGACCAATCTTCGAGGTGAAGAAGTGGAATAATGGGAAATAGACAACAATATACTCCTCATAAACTCTAGGGAGGACACCCCAACCTTCTTCTCAGAAAGACGGAAAACAATTTCCACCCCGACCTAGCATTTGCAACTGTAGACATGTCCATCAAAATAACCAAAAAAGTGCTGAAGCAACGTGGAGTTAATGACCATAGACCAGTCAAACTTTCAGAGGATCTTGCTCACAAACAGGAGTTGCAAATACCTCTTCCCCGCTGGAACTATAAGAGAGCTGATTGGGCAAAGTTTGCCAGGCTCACTGATGCATATACTGCGCCTATCAACACCCACGAAAAGAAGGTCAATAATATGATAGAGCGGTTAACAAATGGAATCCTGAGAGCTGCTAAAGAATCCATTCCTAGAGGAGCAAGAAGAAACTATAAGCCGAACTGGAGCAAGGAAATACAAAGACTAGAAGAGGAACTGGACTCTGCCAGAGAACTAGCTGAAACATCACACAGCACAGAGAGCAACATTGCCTACAAAGCAGCCTCGGCCAAATACAGACGTGAGGTCATGATATCAGCAAGACAGAGCTGGATAGACAAAACAGAGAGCCTTAATCTAGACACAAATGGTCATAAACTATGGAAACTTGGGAAAGCTCTGAGCGAAGAAAACAACTGCCAACCTCCAATATCATTAACACACAATCAGAACAACCTCATATGCAAAAGGGCAGCAAATCTGCTGATAAAGACTTACAAAAACATTAGTGGAATAAACATTCCATTGGACAAACAGAAAGGTGCAAGACGGGAAAACCAAATTGCAAAACATATGCCTTTAGCACAAGAAGAACATCAGACGACCATCTTTACCCCAACTAAATTAGATGTTGCCCTCAAAGGATTGAAGCATTCTAATGGTAAAGATGGAATCACGAACGAAATTCTCTACAAGGAGGATGCTCTACAAGAATAGAAACACACACTGTCAGTGTGGGTCGACACGGAGAATGCTTTTGACAGCGTGTGGCGAGAGGGTTTAAAGAACAAGATTTTTAGGCTTGCCTTTCAGGGTAGTTTATTCATTTGGGCCTCTAAATACCTTCAGGATAGAACGGCCAGAGTACATACAAGTACAAGGTCAGCTAAGTAAGAAGGTCTCAATCGAACAAGGTGTCCCACAATGCGGAGTCTTGTCCCCAACACTTTTTTTAAATTGTCATAAATGACATCGTAATTGACATTTCACCAAGAATACACTCAGCAATATATGCAGATGATCTGGTGTTATGGGCACGTGAGAAAACTGTGTCGGTGGCTGGATCAAGGATGCAAGATGCCCTAGGTGAACTTGAAAAATGGTTCTTGAACACCTGGTTCTTACCAATTAACAAAAAAACGTCATATACAATTTTCAGCCTATCAAGTACCACACTCTCTGCAAACTTGAAAATAAAAGACCATAAACTCCATATTGACCAAAACCCAACATAACTTGGCGTCACCATGAATCGCAGCTTGACTTGGAAAAATTAGATAGATAGAGCAAGAAAAGAAGCCTGAAAACGAACAAATATTATAAAGAAATTGGCAGGAACGGACTGGGGAACAGACAGCAATATCTTGAAAAGACTATGCGTAGGAAGAGTCAGACCAATTCTAGAGTATGGAGTCACAGCCTGGGCTATGGCTTCCAAACCACACCTTAGCAAAATTAACAGAACACAGAACCAAGCTGCCCGTATCATCACTGGTGCTATTAAATCTACACCTATCAAGACTCTGGAAAGAGCAACAGGTTTACATCCCTTAGATGACAGTCGGGTCACTAAATTATTGCAACAAGCAGAGAAATATAGAAGGCTCCTTAGCAACCCCATGCACCAAAGAATAACTGGTTTCGGAATTGTACGACTAAAGAGGTGCAACTTCGCTGCAATCGTCAATGAACTAACTATTGGAGACCCAGAACTTTCCCAAACAATACCGAAACCTTTGGGCCCATCTGATAGGTCTCATCATCTATCTATCTATCTATCTATCTATCTATCTATCTATCTATCTATCTATCTATCTATCTATCTATCTATCTATCTATCTATCTATCTATCTATCTATCTATCTATCTATCTATCTATCTATCTATCTATCTATCTATCTATCTATCTATCTATCTATGTATCTATCTATCTATCTATCTATCTATCTATCTATCTATCTATCTATCTATCTATCTATCTATCTATCTATCTATCTATCTATCTATCTATCTATCTATCTATATATCTATCTATCTATCTATCTATCTATCTATCTATCTATCTATCTATCTATCTATCTATCTATCTATCTATCTATCTATCTATCTATCTATCTATCTATCTATGTATCTATATATCTATCTATCTATCTATCTATCTATCTATCTATCTATCTATCTATCTATCTATCTATCTATCTATCTATCTATCTATCTATCTATCTATCTATCTATCTATCTATCTATCTATCTATCTATCTATATATCTATCTATCTGTCTGTCTGTCTGTCTGTCTGTCTGTCTATCTATCTATCTATCTATCTATCTATCTATCTATCTATCTATCTATCTATCTATCTATCTATCTATCTATCTATCTATCTATCTATCTATCTATCTATCTATCTATCTATCTATCTATCTATCTATCTATCTATCTATCTATCTATCTATCTATCTATCTATCTATCTATCTATCTTTCTATCTATCTATCTATCTATCTATCTATCTATCTATCTATCTATCTATCTATCTATCTATCTATCTATCTATCTATCTATCTATCTATCTATCTATCTATCTATCTATCTATCTATTGACCTTTCGAGCTGTAGCCGGCCCATACACCAAGATACTCCTTTTCTTTTCTAATTTACCTAGCAGTTTTCAAATCTGTTATTAAAGATAAAATACCAGAACTTAAGGAAAATTTGTCAGGAATCATGAAAAAAGGCACCCAATCAGACACAGAAAGAAAACATGTAGCAGAAACTATACATACACGATACCTATCCACATGACGCTTGGTCCTACATATACACAGATGGCTCTGCAACAAATGCCACCAGAAATAGAGAGTGATGTGTGTTCTTTATGCCGAATAACCAGGACGAGATCACCAATTCAATAGATACAGGAAAATTCGCAAACAACTTTAAAGCAGAAACTGAGGTCCTCAGAGATGCTGCAACACTGGCTACTAACACAAAAATTACTTGCACAATAAACAGGTGATTATGACTGATGTACTTTCAGTACTATCAGCTCTAACAACCCAAAGAAAAATGAACTAGATGACTTGAGAACAACTCTGGACCAATTGTGCAATAACTTTAATAGAGTGGTGGTCATTCAGTGGATACCATCACACTGTAATATACACGGGAAAGAACGCGAAGACCAATTGGCTAAAGAGGGAGGGAGATTACCACAAGAGAACCATCCACTCAGTTATGATGAAGCCAAATCCATCATCAAAGGTCAGTATCATGAAACGTGGAAACGAGAACACCCAAAACATAACGAGAATGACAGATAACACCAACTATCAAGGAGGGATCAAGTCATCATACTTCGCCTACGCACAGGCCACAATAGAATGGTAAATCACATGTTCACCAAATTCAAAATAGGTACAACCAGGCTATGCCACTGTACACTGGACAATATGACTACAAAACATGTTCTACAGGATTGCCTCCAGTACACAGACTTGAGAAGAGCAATGTGGTCCACACCCACCTCCCTGGAAGAGAAACTATATGGGGCAATCGATTCACTTAAACAGACAGCTGACTTCATGAGAGAGTCTGGAATCCTACTCTGATTGAGTCTTGATCACAGACAGACAGTGAGAGCGAGAGGGGGAGATATCATTACTATTACTAATGTTATCATGAGAGAGTCTGGAACCCTACTCTGATTGAGTCTTGATCACAGACAGACAGAGAGAGAGAGAGAGAGAGAGAGAGAGAGAGGGAGATATCATTACTATTACTAATGTTATCATTATTGTCATTACTATTACTAATGTTATCAATAATGGCATTACTATTACTAATATTTATATCATTACTATTACAATTGTTGTAAATATATTATTCATATTCCCCTACCATGGATGTTGCTAAATGTACTTCTTTCACTACAACAGAAAACATCTTATTTTACGTCAAATGCTCAACTATTGTACTCACGTTTCATCTCATTGTCCTATTCTCAACAACCAATGAGATTCAACTGTGGCTCCTTAAAGGCATTTTCAAATTTCCTTACAAATGTCGCATACGCATCGCCACATACGTCTCTCGCTACATTAACAATGCATTTTTGGTGAGCTCTGAATGGTCTGTTGTGCAAATAAACATCATTTATCAAAACAAATAACCTACATGTGTATAAATATAATATTTCCTTAAATCATATTACATTGTGGATTACAACCAAAGGTCCCTATTCATTCATCACTGATTGTGACTACCCGTTATGAACTAATTGACTCATATAACCGGTTTAATTATGACATTTTTTTTACGATCTGTGAAGTTAACGATAATTTTACATGAAAAAAAGACCGACTTCTAGGAAACAAAATATATAGGGCACATCTTCTAAGGTAATTAGTATAGCTATGTCTACTGTTTTATTCTTGTATGACTTGACAACAACAATTGGTTCATGTTAATGTACACATGTCGCCCGTGCGCTGCCGGGGCCCGAAAGGGGAGTAAAGAATAGCGGCGCTGTACCCTACCACGCATGTTCGTAAGAGGCGAGAAAGGAGGGTTAGGCATGGGACTGGCTATCCCATACTGTAAAAAAAGTAAGCCGAAAAAAACTTCACAAACATGAACAAGTCAAAGAAAGATAAAGTTAATCCGTCAACCAGGAAAGAGAAGGGCTCTCTGTCTAAGAGACGTATGACGCAATCCGGAGAAAGCCATAAGGAGTCCGGGTTGCCGACTCACCCTTTGTCTACCAGGAAATCATCCAGAATTGGCACCTGGAATGTTCGTACCCTTAACGAACAGGGAAAAGCGGCACAAGTGGCAGCAGAAATGACCAACTATAAGATAGATATTCTGGGGATGTGTGAAACAAGATGGCTGGGAGCGGAGAGAATAAAATTGAATACAGGAGAGATGATTTTATCATCAGGACACCAGGAACCAGGAGCACAACATAGCGAAGGGGTAGCTATAATGCTACCAAAAATGCACAGAAGACACTAATAGAATGGGAGGCAGTGGGACCAAGACTGGTGAGAGCAACATTTAGAACAACCAAAAACAAAATAAAATTACACATTATACAATGCTATGCACCAACCAACGATAAAGATGACTCAGTTAAAGATGATTTTTATAAACAGCTACAATGGCAGATGGATGCAAGACGAGCCAAGGATATTATAATCTTGATGGGAGACCTAAATGCTAAGGTAGGATCAGACAACAGAGGCTTCGAAGAGATTATGGGAAAACAAGGACTTGGAGATATAAACGAGAATGGAGAGATATTTGTGAATTTCTGCGCCCTTAATCAAATGAGCCTAGGAGGAACAATATTCCAACATAAAAGAATACACAAAGCTACATGGGTGTCACCAGATCATAGAACGGAAAATCAAATTGATCACATATGTATTAATAATAAGTTTAAGTCATCCTTACAGGATGTAAAAGTATATAGAGGGGCAGATATAGCTTCTGATCATCATCTTCTGTTAGCCAAACTTAAAATTAAATTAAAAAGGTATAATACAACGATTAAGGGTAGAAAGTATTTCAATGTAGGGTTTCTTAAAGAACAAGGAATTAAAGATAAATTCACAGTCACAATATCAAACAAATACCAAGTCCTCCAACAACTAGAAAATACAATAAATATAGAAGATCATTGGAAACAGGTAAAAATATATGGAAAGAGACATGCGAAGAAACACTGGGGAAAAGAGAACGCCAGAATAAGGCATGGATGACAGCAGAGACCCTGGATAAAATTAAAGACAAAAAGAACAAGAAAGCAGACATAAATAAAAGCAAAACAAGAAGTAATAAAGCCAAGACACAGGAAGCTTACACAGAGGTGAACAAAGAAGTGAGAAGATGCATTAAAAGGGATAAGAGGAAATATATAGATGAACTAGCTAAAGAGGCAGAAGAAGCAGCAAATAAAGGGAATATGAAAGAACTGTACAACAGCACAAAGAAATTAGGTGGAAAATACAAACAGATCAACGCCTTTATCAAAGACATGAAAGGAAATCTGCTTAGTAATATAAGGGAACAAATGGAGAGATGGAAAGAGCACTTTGAAGAACTTTTGAACAGACCCGGCTCAAATAATCCTCCAGATATACTACCAGCAGAAGAACAGTTACACGTTAACTGCGGAAAACCAAGCAAAGAAGAAATAATGAAAGCCATCAAACTATTAAAAGATGGTAAAGCCACAGGACCAGATGAAATTCCTTCGGAAGCCATCAAAGCAGATATTAACACCTCTACCATGATGTTACAGGATCTATTGGATAAAATTTGGGAGAGGGAAGAAATACCTAAAGACTGGAGAGAAGGTTATATGATCAAACTACCAAAGAAAGGAAGTTTACAGGAGTGCACAAATTATAGGGGAATTATGCTACTATCAGTGCCAGGAAAAAATATTAGGCAGAATCATTCTGGAGAGACTAAAAGAGGCTATAGAGAAACACTTGAGAGATGAACAAGCAGGTTTTAGGAAGAACAGATCATGTGCTGATCAAATAACTACCCTACGTATAATAGTTGAACAAAGTTTAGAACTAAAATCCCCACTATATATTGGATTCATAGATTACGAAAAGGCATTTGATAGTTTAGACAGAAGAATGCTTTGGAAGTTGCTGAGTCATTACGGAATCCCCATAAAGTTTATTAACCTGATAAAAACAATGTATGAAGGAACAAAATGTAGTGTGGTGCATGAAGGACAGCTTACAGAAGCATTTGAAATAAAAACAGGAGTAAGGCAAGGATGCCTCCTGTCTCCATTTCTCTTTCTACTGGCCATAGATTGGATTATGAAAATAACTCAAAACAACAGAAATGGGATCCAGTGGTCACTGACCAAACAACTTGATGATTTAGACTTTGCTGATGACATAGCTCTCCTATCACACAGCCATCAACAGATGCAGGATAAAATGAGTATATTAGATGAGAGATCACAACAGCTAGGACTAAAGATTAATAGAGATAAGACCAACATTATGAGAATTAATGCAGTTGGCAATAACCATATAAAACTAGGAGAAATACCTCTACTAGACGTACAATCTTATATATATCTGGGCAGTAATATAGATAAAGAGGGAGGAACAGAAAATGATACCAAAATAAGGATATCAAAAGCAAGAGGAGCTTTCATTGCACTGGGAAACATATGGAAATCAAAAGAAATTAGGCTAAATACAAAAATAAAAATTTTCAACTCAAATGTTAAGTCGGTCCTATTATATGGCTGTGAAACATGGAGAATGACAAAATTGACAATCACGAAAGTACAGACTTTCATTAATGGATGCTTGCGCAGAATAAAGGGATGGAAATGGCAGGACAAAGTCACTAACGTGGAATTATGGAAATGTACCGGTCAAATACCAGTGGATAAAGAGATACAGCGAAGACGATGGCGATGGATAGGACACACACTACGGAAGCCAACTGAGAGTATTACACAACAGGCCCTTTTTTGGAATTCCCAAGGGAAAAGACAAAGAGGAAGACCTAGGAATTCTTGGAGAAGACAGATAGAAGCAGAGATGAAGATGATGGGGAATACATGGAATGATCTTAAAAGAATGGCAAAAAACAGAACGACTTGGAAAGTGTTTGTTGAAGACCTATGCTCCACCGGGAGCTAAAAGGTAAAAGAAGAAGAAGAATGTACACATGTAACATTTGCTATTGAATGGACCGTCTGACCATGGTATTTTTATTATGGCTTTATTTATTTTTATGTTTGATTTCTTCCCAGCAGTCTATGACACTGCCCTTTATTTCAATACCACAAGATTATATTTTCTATGGTAGGGTATGTGTGGTTGTTTGTTGAGCCACAATCTTTGTCACTGTATTTACCGTGTCTTTTAGGAGTCTCCTACCATGCGCTACTTACTTCTCTTTGTGTGTGTGTGTACCCGGGGAGAAATGTTTCTTTCTTATTTACTATTGATGTTGATACGCCGTTGTTATTCTTCGTGCTGGCCTGTGATACTGTGTGAGCGTGCCTGTGCGTGCAGCTTGACCTATTCTGGAATGTACTTCTTGTGTTTACAATCATGCCAACACTTTTCCGGGCTAACTCGACGTTCGTTTCAGCCTTTACCTTGTCTGGTCACTGTCGTACTTCTGGTTCATTCTTAAGATGACTGTTCCACGTTGTGTTTCCGCGACAACTTGATTTGTTGTTATGATTCGTCCCCGAGGGTTGATGCTAGGCTAGATAATTATAACTGTGTAATATAGAACAACTCATTGAATGTAAGAATTAGTTCCGACTTTTAATTCTGTCACAACGGACTCTCGTTACACACTGATATGGCAGCTCACACACTTAGAGAGCACTCTTACAATTTCTTCAGTCTATCGCCCTAACACTTGTCTCTGGGCTATAACGCATTCATACTTGCATCTAAACTACTAGTGGACCGTTCCCCATTGAACGGCCCGGCCTTATCCTATCTAACTTCTACCGGTCCTGCGATCTCTTGGCACTGCTACTAACTGTCTCTTAATAGTGCCACTTACTACTCTGCTTCGCTTAACTATTCTTCACTAGTCGCTGCGTTTCCTAACTATCACGTTTTATTTGGTGGCTAAAATTCTATTACACTTGCTTGGTGTTGTGACTCTAGATCGACACTCCTGCCAACTCAGTATTTTCCCGTGTTCGATATCCAAGTGCCTGGTCTCAAGTGCTTTTCAATCTTTTGTGTTTACCTCTTAAATTTGGATCTTGTCAGCCAATCAGACTTGACCTCCCATGCGTATGTCTGTCCACCCACTCCTGGGTATAGTCTTTATGTTTTTGTACGTGCAATTCGACCCATCCTCTACATATTATTTATTGTTTCCTGCTCTACTCTCTCCACCCCTCCACTTCTACATGTGATCAACATTGGGCTATATTTCCCACAAACATTCTTTTTTCTGTAGTAGAAACAGCTTTTATTAAATGTCCAGTGTTGTGACTCCTGTGTTGAGTCTTCGTGCCTGCACTGACAATGTTTATGATGAAAGCTTTGTGGTTGTTTAACGTTGTCTATGCAAATATGGTAGGTCTGAGTGAGAAGATGAGGTGGTAAATCAAGTCTATCCTTGCTGACCTGCTGTGAGTGGTGTTTCTTAATGTGACAAACGTGTCATTTATATGTGTGTCTATATGCGTCTGTCAAATTGTGGGTGCCAGTTAGAGTCTGTAGACAATAGACATGTTTGGTGGTTTCACTGATTGTTCTCCATATTTGATATCAACATCTCCGCCAACAATATCCACATCTATCAGGACACAGTCTATAATCCGTTCATGTTCTCACACACGTGTTGGAGCGTGTCAACAAGCTCTGTAGTCCGTCGTAGAACCTGATACATGGTGTGTGCATGTAGTTGGTCTGTGTGTGCATGTAGCTGATGCATGTGTACATGTAGCTAGTACATGTATGCATGTAGCTGGTCCATGTGTGCATGTAGATAGTCCATGTGTACATGTAGCGGGTCTATGTGTGCTTGTAGCCAGTGCATGTGTGTATGTTGCTAGTCCATGTGTGAATGTAACTGGTTCATTTGTACAAGTTAGAGCGTGTGTGTGGTTGTCTTCTTGACCTTTCTGTGGTCTATGGAAGTTAACTGAGATAATATATGTTATAGTATATTAAAGTAGATGTTACTAACTTTAATACAAATTGAATGTAATTAAGAAGTTAGAATCTAAATTCTGAGTTTAAGTACACGGGTTTGCGTTAATCCAGTGATTCTCAAAGTTAAGGAGCCACGGCGATTGAATAAGTAGGTTCATGTGTTAAGCGATGGGAAAGTTGATTACAAATCCGTCTGTATAGATAACTGTATCTCTCTCATCAGTGTTATTCCAGAAGAGACCGTTGACCTTCGCACTGACCACGACAGTTATGTTCCCTATATTTATTATCGAGTGTGACAATACCCGAGAATGTCCCTTTGAATGACGTAGGGACCGGTATCCACTACTCACCAGTGTTGATATCGGTAAGCCCACAGACCTGTTTGCTGACATCTTCTGCTCGGTCCACCCATGATTTACCTCTTTTTAGTGTGCCCACCCCTGCATTCTGGGTGAGTCGGTGAGCATGATAAGAAAAGTGCAGGCGGGCTCTGCATGTTTGCAATGGGTAGAGTCATTGCAGAGGTAAAGGGACGTAAACCTTTGGATCCAGGACATGCGGGAGTACGGGGACATGAAAGAGCGGACAGATTGTCTAGCTGCGATATTGTTGAGGAGGGTCAAGCAATGGATCGGGCGGACATCATCAACTGACACAGAACTGGGTACTGAGGGGACTTGCTGAGGAGGGGGTCTGAGCACCCATGGCCATGTTCGGAGTGGATGATGATGACCCGCAAATAACTCAATAACTCAAAGGTCGATTCTTAAGATCCAGGCTGTCAGCCGAGAAGGACACATGACCGTACTGAGTGTTGACCACCTAACAATCGAATATCAGCCACAAGAGATAACAAAGATAAAAGTAATATGATTTATTTTATAGAACCAAGCTGGTTAGAAGTGAATGACTAGATGAAATGTGGACTCCCCGGACTATGGACGGGCTTAAGCAGTCTCATTAGAAATTGGACTACAAACAAGACTGTCAATAGTTAATATATTTTGTTGAGGCATAACTCTGGATCATGATTTGAAGTTTGTTCTAGTTTCATATTTTATTGTCATGTATGTCATTATCAATAAATGATCATGTGTTCAACCTTGTTTTCCCAGCCCTATGTGGCATGAAATAGACGATTGTTTTGTTCTCTTTATCTGATTCATTTCAATAGATCTATTTTTTTATGAGTAGGGGTGGAGTGCAGTCTGACTGTTGAAACATGTAATCTGTCGTAGCAGCTAATATGTTGTAGTAGCTAATGTGTTGTAGTAGCTAATGTGTTGTAGTAGCTAATGTGTTGTAGTAGCTAAAGTGTTGTAGAAGCTAATGTGTTGTAGTAGCTAATGTGTTGTAGTAGCTAAAGTGTTGTAGAAGCTAATGTGTTGTAGTAGCTAATGTGTTGTAGCAGCTAATGTGATGTAGTAGCTAAAGTGTTGTAGAAGCTAATGTGTTGTAGTAACTAATGTGTTGTAGTAGCTAAAGTGTTGTAGTAGCTAATGTGTTGTAGTAGCTAATGTGTTGTAGTAGCTAATGTGTTGTAGTAACTAATGTGTTGTAGTAACTAAAGTGTTGTAGTAACTAATGTGTTGTAGTAACTAAAGTGTTGTAGTAGCTAATGTTTGTAGTAGCTAATGTGTTGTAGTAGCTAAAGTGTTGTAGAAGCTAATGTGTTGTAGTAACTAATGTGTTGTAGCAGCTAATGTGATGTAGCAGCTAATGTGAGATGTAGAAATTAGTGTAAAGAATTAATTGCAGGCGCTTCAGAATTACTGTGGGCAAGTCTCCTCGATTTGACTAATTCCTGCAGGACCAGC
>JAVIAB010000159.1:61559809-61642309 GCA_032433765.1 Megaustenia siamemsis
TTTGCTGCCTGCTTACCTATTGGGATGTTTCCATCCTTCTTCATTGTAATTTTATTGTTCATGTACCCTCATCAATGAACCGTTTTACTTGCTTCCACACTTTTCTAATGTCACGTTCAAGGTTCAATGACTTCTGTTTTCTCTTTCCAGCACCTCAGTCTGGGTTGTAGTTTAGCCCATTGAAATTTGGCTTTAGCATGCTGATAGTTATTGGGGTGTTCCTGGCAAGGGGTTATTTACTGACTGCTTTCGTCCTTGTGCAGTTGCTCTAGTTCACTACTCCACTATGGTTTGTAGTGTTGCCGTGCCCCTCTAGGTATTGTTTCACTGGCAGCTTGTATTATTAATCTACTGAATTCATCAACTATTGTGTTGATGTCTCTGTCTGTATTTAGACCTTTAGTCAGTACACTGGTGTAATGTTGATACATTTTCCAGTCTGCCTTTTTGTAATTCCATCTGGAGAGAGTGCTGCACTTCCTGGCGGAGTCATTTTTCACCACTAAAAATACTGGTCGGTGTCGCTGCCTCCAAGTTGTTTGACAACAATACGTGTGATATTCTAATCCAGGTCTGGTGAACAGAAAGCAAAATCTGGTGTAGATGTGGTATGCCATGATCTGGAATAGAATGTTGATGGATCTGTTGTCTGGTTTAGCAGCCCATTATTAAGCCCATTATTGTCCTGCCAATTTTCAAGCTCTTCACCTCTCTTGTCCATATGTTCATAGCCCCAGCTCTGGGAATGACTGTTAAAGTCTCCACATACAATTATTCTTTCTTTTAATAAAAGTGAGTCTAGTGTCAGTGGGCGGGGTCGCTCGGACAGCAGTAGTTAAGTAAATGAAAGTCTGTATTTTCTGCCCTGAGGTGCAGTTTTCGAAATTCCGCCCCATACATTTCAAGATGACATGCATTATTGTTGTTCTTTTCAAGTGTCGATATTTCGCCTTTTTGTCTGTTTTTTTTTTTTCTGTCAGATCACACTAGTATTTCCTAATCATCAAGGCTATGTCGTTGTTTAGATGGGTTTCAGGAGATTCAGGAGAGCTAAGATGAGATCGAGGGTAGACTTGCAAACTAATGGGTTTTGTTGAAGACAAGATGAAAGCACTTATGGACTATTGATGATAGTGCGATGATGGTAGTCCAGCGACCAACACTAACACTAAATGTATGCCCTGTCTACACCAACACATTGCTAAATGTGTATTACCTCTCTACAACAAAGTGCAGCTACAGTTATCTCATCCGTCTATACCAAAGTATAGCGCATTTCATGCCATCAGTGTACATAACGGTTTTACTAAATGTATCACATCTCTCTATATAAAAGCTTTACTAACTCTGTTTCATCTGTCCTCACCAACAAACCACTACATTTGTCTCATGTTTATACATCAACGTCTTACAAAATGTATCCTCTCTGTTTACAGCAACCTAGAACATCCAAACAAATAACACCAGGGCTAAAATCAAGAATAGCAAAATGTTATATGATCACAATATTCTTGTATGGTGCAGATGTAAAAACGCGATGGTACTAACAATCTTAATCTCGCCTATTCATTCGTTCGTGTTATGTAATTGATTGAGCTTTGATCTTGACTTGCCCACGCTTTTGATGGACTGACCGCGCTTACTTCTTCCTCCGCGGTTGTTTTCTCCACATTGTGCAGTCATTCGGCTGATGCTGACTGAGGCAAGGCTCGTAATGCTTGAGCCCGACCTGGTGTTCTCCTGACAGAGGCAAGGCTCGTTAAGATTTTAGCCCGACCTGGTGTTCTCCTGACAGAGGCAAGGATCGTTAAGATTTTAGCCCGACCTGGTGTTCTCCTGACAGAGGCAAGGCTCGTTAAGATTTTAGCCTGACTGGTGTTCTCCTGACAGAGGCAAGGCTCGTTAAGATTTTAGCCCGACCTGGTGTTCTCCTGACAGAGGCAAGGTTCGTAATGCTTGAGCCCGACCTGGTGTTCTCCTGACAGAGGCAAGACTCGTTAAGATTTTAGCCCGACCTGGTGTTCTCCTGACAGAGGCAAGGCTCGTTAAGATTTTAGCACGACCTGGTGTTCTCCTGACAGAGGCAAGGCTCGTTAAGATTTTAGCCCGACCTGGTGTTCTCCTGACAGAGGCAAGGCTCGTTAAGATTTTAGCCCGACCTGGTGTTCTCCTGACAGAGGCAAGGCTCGTAATGCTTGAGCCCGACCTGGTGTTCTCCTGACAGAGGCAAGGTTCTTAAGATTTAGCCCGACCTGGTGTTCTCCTGACAGAGGCAAGGCTCGTTAAGATTTTAGCCCGATCTGGTGTTCTCCTGACAAAGGCAAGGCTCGTTAAGATTTTAGCCCGACCTGGTGTTCTCCTGACAGAGGCAAGGCTCGTAATGCTTGAGCCCGACCTGGTGTTCTCCTGACTGAGGCAAGGCTCGTTAAGATTTTAGCCCGACCTGGTGTTCTCCTGACTGAGGCAAGGCTCGTAATGCTAGAGCCCGACCTGGTGTTCTCCTGACTGAGGCAAGGCTCGTTAAGATTTTAGCCCGACCAGGTGTTCTCCTGACAGAGGCAGGGCTCTTAATGCTTGAGCCCGACCTGGTGTTCTCCTGACTGAGGCAAGGCTCGTTAAGATTTTAGCCCGACCTGGTGTTCTCCTGACTGAGGCAAGGCTCGTAATGCTTGAGCCCGACCTGGTGTTCTCCTGACAGAGGCAAGGTTCGTTAAGATTTAGCCCGACCTGGTGTTCTCCTGACAGAGGCAAGGCTCGTTAAGATTTTAGCCCGATCTGGTGTTCTCCTGACAGAGGCAATGCTCGTTAAGATTTTAGCCCGACCTGGTGTTCTCCTGACAGAGGCAAGGTTTGTTAAGATTTAGCCCGACCTGGTGTTCTCCTGACAGAGGCAAGGCTCGTTAAGATTTTAGCCCGACCTGGTGTTCTCCTGACAGAGGCAAGGCTCGTATGCTAGAGCCCGACCTGGTGTTCTCCTGACTGAGGCAAGGCTCGTTAAGATTTTAGCCCGACCTGGTGTTCTCCTGACTGAGGCAAGGCTCGTTAAGATTTTAGCCCGACCTGGTGTTCTCCTGACAGAGGCAAGGCTCGTAATACTTGAGCCCGACCTGGTGTTCTCCTGACAGAGGCAAGGCTCGTAATGCTTGAGCCCGACCTGGTGTTCTCGTGACTGAGGCAAGGCTCGTTAAGATTTTAGCCCGACCTGGTGTTCTCCTGACTGAGGCAAGGCTCGTTAAGATTTTAGCCCGATCTGGTGTTCTCCTGACAGAGGCAAGGCTCGTTAAGATTTTAGCCCGACCTGGTGTTCTCCTGACAAGGCAAAGCTCTTTAAGATTTTAGCCCGACCTGGTGTTCTCGTGACTGAGGCAAGGCTCGTTAAGATTTTAGCCCGACCTGGTGTTCTATTGACTGAGGCTAGGCTCGTTAAGATTTTAGCCCGACCTGGTGTTCTCCTGACAGAGGCAAGGCTCGTTAAGATTGACCCCGACCTGGTGTTATCCTGACAGAGGCAAGGCTGGTTAAGGTTTTAGCCCGACCTGGTGTTCTCCTGACAGAAGCAAGGCTCGCTAAGTTTTAGCCCGACCTGGTGTTCTCCTGACAGAGGCAAGGCTCGTTAAGATTTTAGCCCGACCTGGTGTTCTCCTGACAAAGGCAAGGCTCGTAATGATTGAGCCCGACCTGGTGTTCTCCTGACAGAGGCAAGGCTCGTTAAGATTTTAGCCCGACCTGGTGTTCTCCTGACAGAGGCAAGGCTCGTTAAGATTTCGGGCCCGACCTGGTGTTCTCCTGACAGAGGCAAGGCTCGTAATGCTTGAGCCCGACCTGGTGTTCTCCTGACAGAGGCAAGGCTCGTTAAGATTTTAGCCCGACCAGGTGTTCTCCTGACAGAGGCAAGGCTCGTTAAGATTTTAGCCCGACCTGGTGTTCTCCTGACAGAGGCAAGGCTCGTTAAGATTTTAGCCCGACCTGGTGTTCTCCTGACAGAGGCAAGGCTCGTAATGCTTGAGCCCGATCTGGTGTTCTCCTGACAGAGGCAAGGCTCGTTAAGATTTTAGCCCGGCCTGGTGTTCTCCTGACAGAGGCAAGGCTCGCTAAGATTTTAGTCCGACCTGGTGTTCTTCTGACAGAGGCAAGGCTCGTAATGCTTGACCCCGACCTGGTGTTCTCCTGACAGAGGCAAGGCTCGTAATGCTTGACCCCGACCTGGTGTTCTCCTGACAGAGGTAAGGCTCGTTAAGATTTTAGCTCTACTGGTGTTCTCCTGATAGAGGCAAGGCTCGTTAAGATTTTAGCCCGACTTGTGTTCTCCTGATAGAGGCAAGGCTCGTTAAGATTTACCCGACTGGTGTTCTCCTGACAGAAGCAAGGCTCGTTAAGATTTTAGCCCGACTGGTGTTCTATTGACTGAGGCTAGGCTCGTTAAGATTTTAGCCCGACCTGGTGTTCTCCTGACTGAGGCAAGGCTCGTTAAGATTTTAGCCCGACCTGGTGTTCTCCTGACTGAGGCAAGGCTCGTTAAGATTTTAGCCCGACCAGGTGTTCTCCTGACAGAGGCAGGGCTCTTAATGCTTGAGCCCGACCTGGTGTTCTCCTGACTGAGGCAAGGCTCGTTAAGATTTTAGCCCGACCTGGTGTTCTCCTGACTGAGGCAAGGCTCGTAATGCTTGAGCCCGACCTGGTGTTCTCCTGACAGAGGCAGGTTCGTTAAGATTTAGCCCGACCTGGTGTTCTCCTGACAGAGGCAAGGCTCGTTAAGATTTTAGCCCGATCTGGTGTTCTCCTGACAGAGGCAATGCTCGTTAAGATTTTAGCCCGAACTGGTGTTCTCCTGACAGAGGCAAGGTTTGTTAAGATTTAGCCCGACCTGGTGTTCTCCTGACAGAGGCAAGGCTCGTTAAGATTTTAGCCCGACCTGGTGTTCTCCTGACAGAGGCAAGGCTCGTAATGCTAGAGCCCGACCTGGTGTTCTCCTGACTGAGGCAAGGCTCGTTAAGATTTTAGCCCGACCTGGTGTTCTCCTGACTGAGGCAAGGCTCGTTAAGATTTTAGCCCGACCTGGTGTTCTCCTGACAGAGGCAAGGCTCGTAATACTTGAGCCCGACCTGGTGTTCTCCTGACAGAGGCAAGGCTCGTAATGCTTGAGCCCGACCTGGTGTTCTCGTGACTGAGGCAAGGCTCGTTAAGATTTTAGCCCGACCTGGTGTTCTCCTGACTGAGGCAAGGCTCGTTAAGATTTTAGCCCGATCTGGTGTTCTCCTGACAGAGGCAAGGCTCGTTAAGATTTTAGCCCGACCTGGTGTTCTCCTGACAAGGCAAAGCTCTTTAAGATTTTAGCCCGACCTGGTGTTCTCCTGACTGAGGCAAGGCTCGTTAAGATTTTAGCCCGACCTGGTGTTCTATTGACTGAGGCTAGGCTCGTTAAGATTTTAGCCCGACTGGTGTTCTTCTGACAGAGGCAAGGCTCGTTAAGATTGACCCCGACCTGGTGTTCTCCTGACAGAGGCAAGGCTGGTTAAGGTTTTAGCCCGACCTGGTGTTCTCCTGACAGAAGCAAGGCTCGCTAAGGTTTTAGCCCGACCTGGTGTTCTCCTGACAGAGGCAAGGCTCGTTAAGATTTTAGCCCGACCTGGTGTTCTCCTGACAAAGGCAAGGCTCGTAATGATTGAGCCCGACCTGGTGTTCTCCTGACAGAGGCAAGGCTCGTTAAGATTTTAGCCCGACCTGGTGTTCTCCTGACAGAGGCAAGGCTCGTTAAGATTTTAGTCCGACCTGGTGTTCTCCTGACAGAGGCAAGGCTCGTAATGCTTGAGCCCGACCTGGTGTTCTCCTGACAGAGGCAAGGCTCGTTAAGATTTTAGCCCGACCTGGTGTTCTCCTGACAGAGGCAAGGGTCGTTGAGATTTTAGCCCGACCTGGTGTTCTCCTGACAGAGGCAAGGCTCGTTAAGATTTTAGCCCGACCTGGTGTTCTCCTGACAGAGGCAAGGCTCGTTAAGATTTAACCCGACTGGTGTTCTCCTGACAGAAGCAAGGCTCGTTAAGATTTTAGCCCGACTGGTGTTCTCCTGACAGAAGCAAGGCTCGTTAAGATTTTAGCCCGACCTTGTGTTCTCCTGACAGAGGGAGCCAATGGTGGGGTGTGCTAAACACTCCAAGGTATGGTGACAGCTTTACAAATAAAGAACACAACACAATACTGACGTTTCGGCCTGTGGCCTTCTTCAGAATACAGGGACAACGACAACAAGCGGTGAAGCACAATTACTACATGTTAGATGATCAAGTGGAGGGCGAGGAAAGTAGGATGCAGAAATAAGAAAAGAGAGAAATGAATTTTACATGATGAGAGGTATGATGGGCGTCAAAATATATAAAATAGAAAAAGAGAGAGAAAAATGTATAATAAATTGTACTTAGCTGAGCTCAGAGCAGGAAAACTGTAATCCGTGCTGAAACAAGTCGGAATGACTAAAAGCGCAGAGAACGTGTATAGAAAGCAACACGTGACAAAGACAGGTCAGTAAAGAGGGCAAAAGGATCTAATATCGGGAAAACTAAAAAGGGGGGGGGGAAAGGGGGGATAGACGAGGACACTCCTGGACACAACAAGCAATACATATAAATCACTCAACAATGGAAGTGAGAGATCACGCGAGAGGTTAAGAGAAAGAAATTGAATGACACGACAAAGTAGTAAACTAGGCAGTGGGTGAGAGAGATGGACTCTACAGAATGGATGGCCTCGAACTGAAAGAGTTGAGAGGTAGGTCAACGAAAGGAAGGATTGGATACTGGAGGAAGAGATACGGTGAGGAAGAATAATAAAGCCGGTATAATGAGAAGGGCGATAGAGGGGTGGTCCGGAGGAAGTTAGTCTATCGGGAGGTATGGAAGTATTAGAGGAGGAGGTATGGAGAGGAGGGATAATAAGCAGGTATGTGAAAACTGGATAGGGGGAGAGGCGGTAGGTCAGAAGTGAATGGAAAAAGAGAAAGTCTGGAAGAAGTGGAGCAATAGGGGATGGTGTGCAAGAGGTATGAACCATAGGAGGTAAAGAAGTAGGGAAATGATAGAACAAGGGGGGAATGAAAGTGGGCATCAGGAAAAGGGGGATACTGGAATAGTAGGTATAGATGAGTAGTGACTACAAGTGAATAGAGAGGAGAGGGGTGAGCTAGGAGTAGATCAGCAGAGGGGTGGTAGGAAGGACGAGGGACAATAGAGGTGGGCAGAGAGATCGTACGTACAGTCCAGGTGGAGAGGTGATATAGTGATAAAGAGGTAAAGGACATGAAGGTAGACAGAAGAGAAAAAGGTGTAGGGAGAGAGGGGGGGTTTAGGAGGAAGAAGGCAAGATGGGGGTTACTCAAAGAGGATATGAAAAGCAGGGATGGACGAGGAGTAGAGGACCCAAGAAGAGAAATAGGAAGAGAGGTCCATAGGTGGGAGGGTGGAGTCGGAGGCCGGAGGGTCCTCAGAGGGACAGGGATACATTGATGCCACGAGGGGTGAGGCAGCCCCAACGAGCGATCAGACGGTGCTCAAGAGTGAGCCGACTGTGGTGATCAGAGGAGCATGATACTAGGCCAGTTACCAAGACATCAGTCTTACCTCGATGGCCCCTCGAGTTAAAGTGGGCTGCTACAGGAGTGTCCGCTTCTTGGGTGATGTCATTCAAGTGTTCACGGCACCTATCGCCGATTCTGCGACCAGACTGACCGATGTAGGTCAATTTTGCATCGCTTACAGATGATGGCATAAATGATGTTCCGCGATGTGCAAGTGAATCCCTCTCTGATCTCGAAAGGACCATTAGGGAAGAGGACAGTGTCGGTCTGGAGAACGTGGTCACAAGTTTTACATACTCTCCGGTTGCAGCGGATAGTGCCTCGATGGCTGAAGTGGTCAGCAGGAAGACGGCCCCTGACAAGAAAGTCTCGGAGGTTCCGGTCACGTCTAAAGGCCACTAGTGGCGGGTCAGTGAAGAGCAGACGAGTAGTAGAGTCAGATCGAAGAATAGGGAGGTAGCGGTGGATGGTCCTAATGGCGGCGTAGTGGTGAGGGTGATGGGTGAGAGCGAGCACTACTCTATCAGAGGGGGGATGAGTAGAGGGGGTAAGAGCAGACTGACGTGAAGTGTGGAGAACTCGACGCAGGGCAGGGAGGAGAGCTGATTCTGGATAAAGGCGTCGGCGGAAGAAATCAAGCATGAAGTATGCATTGTGAAGAAAATCTTCGTCGTCGTTGGCAAATACGACGAAGTCTGAGAAGCTGAGAATATGGAAGAGAGTTCTTGCAGGATGTAGGATGAGAGGAGTCGTAGCGGAGGAAACTATGGGAGCCCGTGGCCTTGTAGAAGACCGAGGTGAGAAGATGAGAGGTGCCCAAGGAGACTAGGATGGCCAGGAAAGATACGGAGGAGGTGGAGATGTGGAAGGTGATGTGGATAGAGGGGTGGAAATGTCCGACATATTCGATGAAACGGGAGATCTCATCTTCTGGAAGGTCAGACAGACCAATGCAGTCATCAATGTACCTACGATACATAAGGGGAAGAGGGCCCTGGTAGGTTTGGATAATTTGGTGCTCTAGATAACCCATGAAGAGACAAGCATAGCTAGGGCCCATTTTAGTGCCCATCGCCACACCGCTGATCTGGGTGAAGAAATTGCCATTGAACTCGAAAGAGTTGAGGTTCAAGACTAATTCTGCTAGACGGAGGAGGACGCCAGTGGCGATGGAGGGTTGGATCCTACGGTCCAGGAAAAACTGAAGAGCTTGAAGGCCGTCGGAGTGGGGAATAGAAGTATACAGGGAGCAGACATTCAAAACGAAGAGGCGGTAGTGACGATCAGGAAGGAGGGTGATAGAGGAAAAGATGTTAAGGGCGTCGTTAGTATCTTTGACATACGAAGGGAGGCCCATAACTATGGGTTGAAAGACACTGTCGAGGAAGTCAGAAATGAGAACCGTAGGACATGAGATGGAAGAGACAATATGACGTCCAGGAGAGTCAGGTTTATGTATTTTAGGCAGCATATAAAAAGAGGGTCTGCCCAAGCAGTGGTCAGGAAGGATCATGCTGGAGGAGCTAGAGGGAAGTAATCCATCCTGAATGAAACGGAGGATCGTACGACGCACCACGGCGTTATTAGAGACAGTAGTGTCGTCGGGGGTGGGGAGGTAGAAAGTCGAGTCGGATAATTGTTTATCACCTTCCCGGATATAAAGGTCTTTCCTCCATACCACCACAGACCCGCCCTTGTCAGCCGGCTTGATGACAATATCATCACGTCGGCGAAGATCCTGGAGGGCTTGGTACTCTTCACTACTAAGATTAGAGCGTCGAAGTCTATGGGGACGAAGTGCCTTAATATCCCGGTAGGTACTGTTAATGAACTGGTCCAAAGTCTCCAGCATGGCCTGAAACGTGTTCGTCTTGTCGCTTCTAGCCACTCTCGTCTTATATCCCACCTCAACACCCGCCAACAACACCTCCTATCCCAACTCCATCTACTCACCTCTAACTTTCCTGGGACTCTTCGCTTCATCCGCCATACCATCCACCACCACAACCGATCTGTGTATGACTTTTTATCCTCTCAGCACAAACGTAAACTCTTGAACCTCCGTCCTCCTCCTCCTCCTCCTCCCTCACCTCCTCCTCTCCCCAATGCCTCTGACTCTAGCTCCCTTGTCACTTGTATTCCCCCTGATTTGCCCCTTTCCGACCATGAGCGCTCTCTTCTCAGCAAGGGTCTTAAGTTTGTCCCCCTTCGCCCTTTGAGTGACTCATTCTCTCTCTTACGGGACATTCAGGAGTATCACAGACGACTACGACTCAAACTCTATTACTTTAATCATCCGAACTCTTCCTCTCAACCTCCTCCTACAGACGAATTTGCCCGCTTTTCCTCCCGTAAATCTGACTGGACTCCCCGCTCGGGCGAATCACAGGCTTTGGACCAGTTCATTAACAGTACCTACCGGGATATTAAGGCACTTCGTCCCCATAGACTTCGACACTCTAATCTTAGTAGTGAAGAGTACCAAGCCCTCCAGGATCTTCGCCGACGTGATGATATTGTCATCAAGCCGGCCGACAAGGCGGCTCTGTGGTGATATGGAGGAAAGACCTTTATATCCGGGAAGGTGATAAACAATTATCCGACTCGACTTTCTACCTCCCCACCCCCGACGACACTACTGTCTCTAATAACGCCGTGGTGCGTCGTACGATCCTCCGTTTCATTCAGGATGGATTACTTCCCTCTAGCTCCTCCAGCATGATCCTTCCTGACCACTGCTTGGGCAGACCCTCTTTTATATGCTGCCTAAAATACATAAACCTGACTCTCCTGGACGTCCTATTGTCTCTTCCATCTCATGTCCTACGGTTCTCATTTCTGACTTCCTCGACAGTGTCTTTCAACCCATAGTTATGGGCCTCCCTTCGTATGTCAAAGATACTAACGACGCCCTTAACATCTTTTCCTCTATCACCCTCCTTCCTGATCGTCACTACCGCCTCTTCGTTATGGATGTCTGCTCTCTGTATACTTCTATTCCCCACTCCGACGGCCTTCAAGCTCTTCAGTTTTTCCTGGACCGTAGGATCCAACCCTCCATCGCCACTGGCGTCCTCCTCCGTCTAGCAGAATTAGTCTTGAACCTCAACTCTTCGAGTTCAATGGCAATTTCTTCACCCAGATCAGCGGTGTGGCGATGGGCACTAAAATGGGCCCTAGCTATGCTTGTCTCTTCATGGGTTATCTAGAGCACCAAATTATCCAAACCTACCAGGGCCTCTTCCCCTTATGTATCGTAGGTACATTGATGACTGCATTGGTCTGTCTGACCTTCCAGAAGATGAGATCTCCCGTTTCATCGAATATGTCGGACATTTCCACCCCTCTATCCACATCACCTTCCACATCTCCACCTCATCCGTATCTTTCCTGGACATCCTAGTCTCCTTGGGCACCTCTCATCTTCTCACCTCGGTCTTCTACAAGGCCACGGACTCCCATAGTTTCCTCCGCTACGACTCCTCTCATCCTACATCCTGCAAGAACTCTCTTCCATATTCTCAGCTTCTCAGACTTCGTCGCCTTTGCCAAGACGACGAAGATTTTCTTCACAATACCCAGCTCATGCTTGATTTCTTCCGCCGACGCCTCTATCCAGAATCAGCTCTCCTCCCTGCCCTGCGTCGAGTTCTCCACACTTCACGTCAGTCTGCTCTTACCCCCTCTACTCATCCCCCCTCTGATAGAGTAGTGCTCGCTCTCACCCATCACCCTCACCACTACGCCGCCATTAGGACCATCCACCGCTACCTCCCTATTCTTCGATCTGACCCTACTACTCGTCTGCTCTTCCCTGACCCGCCACTAGTGGCCTTTAGACGTGACCGGAACCTCCGAGACTTTCTTGTCAGGGGCCGTCTTCCTGCTGACCACTTCAGCCATCGAGGCACTATCCGCTGCAACCGGAGAGTATGTAAAACTTGTGACCACGTTCTCCAGGCCGACACTGTCCTCTTCCCTAATGGTCCTTTCGAGATCAGAGAGGGATTCACTTGCACATCGCGGAACATCATTTATGCCATCATCTGTAAGCGATGCAAGTTGACCTACATCGGTCAGTCTGGTCGCAGAATCGGCGATATTTGCCGTGAACACTTGAATGACATCACCCAAGAAGCGGACACTCCTGTAGCAGCCCACTTTAACTCGAGGGGCCATCGAGGTAAGACTGATGTCTTGGTAACTGGCCTAGTATCATGCTCCTCTGATCACCACAGTCGGCTCACTCTTGAGCACCGTCTGATCGCTCGTTGGGGCTGCCTCACCCCTCGTGGCATCAATGTATCCCTGTCCCTCTGAGAACCCTCCGGCCTCAGACTCCACCCTCCCACCTATGGACCTCTCTTCCTATTTCTCTTCTTGGGTCCTCTACTCCTCGTCCATCCCTGCTTTTCATATCTTCTTTGAGTAACCCCCATCTTGCCTTCTTCCTCCTAAACCCCCCCTCTCCCTACACCTTTTTCTCTTCTGACTACCTTCATGTCCTTTACCTCTTTATCACTATATCACCTCTCCACCTGGACTGTACGTACGATCTCTCTGCCCACCTCTATTGTCCCTCGTCCTTCCTACCACCCCCCTGCTGATCTACTCCTAGCTCACCCCTCTCCTCTCTATTCACTTGTAGTCACTACTCATCTATACCTACTATTCCAGTACCCCCCTTATCCTGATGCCCACTTTCATTCCCCCCTTTGTTCTATCATTTCCCTACTTCTTTACCTCCTATGGTTCATACCTCTTGCACACCATCCCCTATTGCTCCACTTCTTCCAGACTTTCTCTTTTTCCATTCACTTCTGACCTACCGCCTCTCCCCCTATCCAGTTTTCACATACCTGCTTATTATCCCTCCTCTCCATACCTCCTCCTCTAATACTTCCCTACCTCTCGATAGACTAACTTCCTCCGGACCACCCCTCTATCGCCCTTCTCATTATACCGGCTTTATTATTCTTCCTCACCGTATCTCTTCCTCCAGTATCCAATCCTTCCTTTCGTTGACTTACCTCTCATCTCTATCAGTTCGAGGCCATCCATTCTGTAGAGTCCATCTCTCTCACCCACTGCCTAGTTTACTACTTTGTCGTGTCATTCAATTTCTTTCTCTTAACCTCTCGCGTGATCTCTCACTTCCATTGTTGAGTGATTTATATGTATTGCTTGTTGTGTCCCAGGAGTGTCCTCGTCTATCCCCCTTTTTCCCCCCCCCCTTTTGGTTTTCCCGATATTAGATCCTTTTGCCCTCTTTACTGACCTGTCTTTGTCACGTGTTGCTTTCTATACACGTTCTCTGCGCTTTTAGTCATTCCGACTTGTTTCAGCACGGATTACAGTTTTCCTGCTCTGAGCTCAGCTAAGTACAATTTATTATACATTTTTCTCTCTCTTTTTCTATTTTATATATTTTGACGCCCATCATACCTCTCATCATGTAAAATTCATTTCTCTCTTTTCTTATTTCTGCATCCTACTTTCCTCGCCCTCCACTTGATCATCTAACATGTAGTAATTGTGCTTCACCGCTTGTTGTCGTTGTCCCTGCATTCTGAAGAAGGCCACAGGCCGAAACGTCAGTATTGTGTTGTGTTCTTTATTTGTAAAGCTGTCACCATACCTTGGAGTGTTTAGCACACCCCACCATTGGCTCCTTGCTACCAGCTTTCCGCACCATTGCAATTATTTGACTGTTCCCTTCTCCTGACAGAGGCAAGGCTCGTTAAGATTTTAGCCCGACCTGGTGTTCTGCTGAATGGATGGACAGACTCACTCAGACCTGTCCACTCCTCTGGCTCGTGATCAGTTTCTCCTCTACTTCGCGTTGAGATATTGATGGCGTGCGACCCCTCGTTCGTTCTTCGCGGTGACAAAAGACAGCAACAATGTTAAATGATTGAACTGACTCCCTTGAAAACTACACACAACTGGCTTTATTTTACTGCATGACCACCCTATATGGCCTGACAAACTACACACAACTGTCTTTATTTTGCTGCATGACCACCCTATATGACCTGACAAACTACACACAACTGGCTTTATTTTACTGCATGACCACCCTATATGGCCTGACAAACTACACACAACTGGCTTTATTTTACTGCATGACCACCCTATATGGCCTTACAAACTACACACAACTGGCTTTATTTTACTGCATGACCACCCTATATGGCCTGACAAACGACATCGTGACAGTCAATAATAACTCACAACAAATGCTCATGAGTCCTGCTTCCCCAATATCTTGTGTATCTCCTCATGTATATACTCTCTCTATCATGTAAGCACCCTCAGTGCCCGACATACCATGTGATGCCGAAGTGCTCTTACACATCCTATCGTGTCCGATACTGCTATCATAACAATGTCACTTGACTGCTGATAAGCAGCCCGTTAATGGTAAGAACGGCCCTGTTCTATAAAGTCTCTGCACAAAATATTGAACCAATTGAGTTCATACTAATGTCATTTGATGGCTTACAATTAGCCTGTTCGTGAGTCTCATAACTCATTATTCTCATATCAGATCAACAGTCCCTGAACCGTTCCCTAGTTAGTGGACTTGACTGCCACCGTAAGACTACTTGAGTATCATAACTCCGTCTGCTAACGTACTCACTATGTCCATGACTACGTAGCTTCCATCTAATTCACATTGTCTGCATTCGACCTTGCGTGAATATATCAACTATGTGTTCTAGTACAATTCACTATGTCCATGAACAACTATTCTATTTCACTAGGTCCGTGAAAAAAACTGTTCTATACTTCACTAAATCCTTGAACAACTATTCTATTTCACTAGGTCCGTGAAAAAACTGTTCTATACTTCACTAAATCCTTTAACAACTATTCCAGATGTTTCACAGTCCTCCCCACTTGACTGTCACGCCCGAACTAACTGTCGTTTCTTTTACGTCACTCTTCTGTCTACCCCCATGTGGTGCACCGTTTCTTCCGCTTTAATGTCAATCTCTTTTGCTCACTGCGCAATTATATTTCATTCTGACTTCTGAAACTATTTGGTCCACTGTTATACTACACACCCTGCTTTATTCACCTTGCTATCTCTCTGCTTCACAGAAACATGGACATTAGACAAGACAATATAACAGAAAATCTAAGCCTTTGACATGCGGATTTATAAAAGAACAGGTGGAATTGGATGGAAAGAAAAGGAAACAAATGATGAAGTCTTAAAACAACTAAAATAAAAGGAGAACTACTAAAGACAATTAGAACAAGACAAATGAAATGTTTTGGCATGTTAAAAGACACAACAGCCAGCTAAAGTAATATTGGAAGGAAAAATACAGGATAACAGAGGCAGAAGACGGACCACGAATAACATGGAGGAGTAACATCAAAAGATGGACAAGCCAGTCTATGACAACCTGCACTATCAAAGCAAGAAACATAGCGGAATGACGCTCTATGGTCCCCAACCTTCGTTGCGGAGGCGGCACTCGATGATGATGATGAGAACTAAATTGGTATCATATGTCTACTTCAAATAATGATTAAGTCTATCTCACAGTCTATAAGGATGTATTTCTAAATTTGCTTTATATGTTTACATCATAACTTTACTATATATTACCTCATTAACCCCATCAACGAGTTACTAAATTTATCGAATCTGCCTTCAACAATGAACACTTAGAATTGTATCATCTGTCAATGTCAGCGTGTTAAAATATGTATCTCCTATGTTTATACCAACATGTTTCTAAATATATCTCATCTCTCTACCACCGCTTCCCAACATGTTTCTAAACATATCTCATCTCTCTACCACCACTTCCCAACATGTTTCTAAATATATCTCATCTCTCTACCACCACTTCCCAACATGTTTCTAATTATATCTCATCTCTCAATCATCACTTCCCAACATGTTTCTAAATAGATCTCATCTCTCTACCATCACTTCCCAACATGTTTCTAAATATATCTCATCTCTCTACCATCACTTCCCAACATGTTTCTAAATATATCTCATCTCTCTACCATCACTTCCCAACATGTCTAACTCATTGCGCTGTTTGAGGAGAACAAATTGCTCATTGAATGTGGGAGTCTGATTTGAGATAAACAAAGAGAAACATGAAGTGACTCTTTTGCTTTTCGTTTATGTCTATTTTTAAAACTACACCTGACACAAGATTGTAATGAAATATTTTGCAGCAAAGGACAACATAAAACATGGAATTATAACATTAGTTATTTAAAAACATCAACAGTAACATTGAGATAGTCGAAGAAAAATCTAGTTCTTCGTAGAACATAAAATTATAAATTGAGTTATTGAGTTATTTGCGGGTCATCATCATTGCACTCCGAACATGTCCATAGGTGCTCAGATCCCCTCCTCAGCAATTCCCTCAGTGTCCAGCGACTGACGACTCCAGTTCTATGTTGGTTGATAAGTCTTCTTACACGGCCACTAAGTTTCTCATTTCTGGCTGTGCCCATCTTAACTCCCATTTCCATCATCCGAAGAAGTGACGTGGATCTGTGTTTGTCGAAGTCCTGTGCTCTTCCCACATCTCGGAGGGCATTGATGATGTCCGCCCGATCCATTGGTTGCCCGTCCTTAACGTCAGCGCAGCTAGCCAACCTGTCCGCCCTTTCATTTCCCCGTACTCCCGCATGTCCAGGGACATAGACAAAGGTGACCTTACGTATTTTGGATTTCTACAACGACTCTACCCATTGCATGCGTACAGAGCTCGCCTCCACTTGTTTATCATGCTCATCGAATCACTCAGTATACATGTGTGGGTGTAGTCTTGTGACTCTAACCATTTGAATGCCTTGGTCACTGCCATTACTTCCATTGTCATGCTACTCGTGGTCATGGCGTATGCACCACTGTCTTCGTAGACTATTCTGCCTGCCGAGCGTGCTGTAAATGCCCATGCACTTCTTTGGTGTCGTCGTACAGATCCGTCTGTATAGATGACTGCATCTTTCTCATCGGTGTTATCGCAGATGAGACCGTTGACCTCAGCATTAACCACGACCGAGTTCTGTTCCCTACTTTTCCTATTGAGTGTGATAATACACGAGAAAATCCCCTTGAATGACGTAGACACCGGTATCCACTCCTCACCAACGCTGATATTGGTAAGCCCACAGACCTGTTTGATGACATCTTCTGCTCGGCCCACCCATGATTTGCCTCTTTTTAGCCTGGTACCTTTCTCTGTGTTGAGCACGTGGTGCAATGGATGCTCTGTATCTGTACTAATCTTCAGGTATGCTCGTGCTCTCCAGATCTTGATTTTGTCATCCATGGTTGGAAAGTCAAGAAGATACCTCATTGCTACTCAGGAAGTGTCCCTCGTACATCCCAGGATAATGCGCATTGCTTCATTTTGTATTTTCTCATACAAATATTATACTAAATACACATTATACCAAATACAAATATTATACAAAATACAAATTATATATAAGATATAACAACGGTAAAACATGTATTTCTTTTTAAAATACAAACAACAAAAATCCTAATGAGAAAGTTGTACCTGGTGCGCTGCTATCATTGTTTGTTATGTTCACCTCTAGTTTTACCAGATTAGCTATTTCAGTTGGCTCCTGTTTTTACTTAACAAATTTGTGACCGACAATCGCAAAGGGAATAAACATTGCCCTAACCTATCTTTATTAAGCTTACCAGACACAAACAGATTCAAGAATATAAAACACTTGGTTACCCCACTTGACAGACAATCTCTAAGGGAGTAAACATTCTCCTAACCTATCTTTATTGAGCTTACCAGACACAAACAGATTCAAGAATATAAAACACTTGGTTACCCCACTTGACAGACAATCTCAAAGGGAATAAACATTGTCCTAACCTATCTTTATTAAGCTTACCAGACACAAACAGATTCAAGAATATAAAACACTTGGTTACCCCACTTGACAGACAATCTCAAAGGGAGTAAACATTGTCCTAACCAATCTTTATTAAGCTTACCAGACACATACAGATTCAAGAATATAAAACACTTGGTTACCCCACTTGACAGACAATCTCAAAGGGAATAAGCATTGACCTAACCTATATTTATTAAGCTTACCAGACACAAACAGATTCAAGAATATAAAACACTTGGTTACCCCACTTGACAGACAATCTCAAAGGGAGTAAACATTGTCCTAACCTATCTTTATTAAGCTTACCAGACACATACAGATTCAAGAATATAAAACACTTGGTTACCCCACTTGACAGACAATCTCAAAGGGATTAAACATTGCCCTAACCTATCTTTATTAAGCTTACCAGACACAAACAGATTCAAGAATATAAAACACTTGATTACCCCACTTGACAGACAATCTCAAAGGGAGTAAACATTGTCCTAACCTATCTTTATTAAGCTTACCAGACACATACAGATTCAAGAATATAAAACACTTGGTTACCCCACTTGACAGACAATCTCAAAGGGAATAAGCATTGACCTAACCTATCTTTATTAAGCTTACCAGACACAAACAGATTCAAGAATATAAAACACTTGGTTACCCCACTTGACAGACAATCTCAAAGGGAGTAAACATTGTCCTAACCAATCTTTATTAAGCTTACCAGTCACAATCAGATTCAAGAATATAAAACACTTGGTTACCCCACTTACCAGACACAAACATATTCAAGAATATAAAACACTTGGTTACCCCACTTACCAGACACAAACAGATTCAAAAATATGAAACACTTGGTTACCCCACTTACCAGACACAAACAGATTCAAGAATGTAAAACACTTGGTTACCCCACTTACCAGACACAAACAGATTCAAGAATATAAAACACTTGGTTACCCCACTTACCAGACACAAACAGATTCAAGAATATAAAACACTTGGTTACCCCACTTACCAGACACAAACAGATTCAAGAATATAAAACACTTGGTTACCCCATTTGACAGACACAAACAGATTCAAGAATATAAAACACTTGGTTACCCCACTTACCAGACACAAACAGATTCAAGAATATAAAACACTTGGTTACCCCACTTACCAGACAGAAATAGATTCAAGAATATAAAACACTTGGTTACCCCACTTGACAGACAAAGAGGCAGATATGGCCACCAATCTAATTAGACCAAGCTAATTTTTACACAACAAGAAGATAATAAACATTCGATTACTGTAGGAGCGCAGTGATTTACCGACATTCATAAAACATAAACAAATACTTCACCATCTCATTTTTTTTTGTCGGACACACTTTCCACCTGTTATCGGCGTAGTTTACAATATTTTTTTTCTATTCTCTGCTTCTAGAGGAGATTGGCCTGCCCGAGCCATGTTTCCTCAACAATATTTTTTTCTATTCTCTTCTTCTAGATGAGATTGGCCTGCCCGAGCCATGTTTCCTCAACAATATTTTTTTCTATTATCTTCTTCTAGAGGAGATTGGCCTGCCCGAGCCATGTTTCCTCAACAATATTTTTTTTTATTCTCTTGTTCTGGAGGAGATTGGCCTGCCCGAGCCATGTTTCTCCAACATTTTTTTTTCTTTATTGAGTGCCGTCTCCGCATTGAAGGTTGGCTACCATGGAGCGCCATTCCACTTTGTCTCTCGCTTTGGTTGTGCAGATTTGTCTTACGCTGACTTGTCCAGCTTTTGATGTTACTCGTCCATGTTAGTATCGGTATGTTTCTGCATCTTTTACCATGTATTTTCCCTTCCAATATTACTTGTAGTAGGCTGTTGTGTCTATTAACATGCCATAAAAATCTCACGTGTCTTGTGTGGATTGTGTTTAGTAGTTCTATTTAAATTGTTAATTGTTTTAAAACTTCATCATTTGTTCACTGTTCTTTCCATCCCATTCTACCTGTTATTTCATAAATCCACATTTTAAACTCTTCAATTCTCTGTTCTGTTTTCTTCTCTAATGTCCATGTTTATGCACCATATAGGAATGTTGAAAAGATATAACATTTTGCTATTCTAATTTTAGCCCTGGTTGTATTTGTTTTGATGTTAGTATATTTTTCATGATAATAAAATTATATTTTGCCTTTCCTATTCTTTTATTTATTTCAGTTTTACATTTTCCATCACTTGTTAGAGTATGACCAATGTAGTTGTAGCTCTGAACTGTCTCCAGGTCCATTTGTAAGCTTTTAGTATTATCTTTATTTATTGTCATAGTTTTAGTCTTTTCAATATTCACGTGTAATCGATATTTTTTGCTTTTCATGTTTATTTCATTTTAACATAATTAATTAATTAATTGTAGCAGATTTTTTAATATTTTCTACTAGTAGTACAGTATCACCAGCATATCGTATGTTAGTGATTATCGTTCCATTAATGTTTAGGACTGGCATCTCTGTGATGTTTTTAAAGATTTACTCAATGCATAGATTGAACAAGGTTGGTGATAGGATGCATCCCTGTCTTTCTCCACTTTTTATATTAATGGGTGTAGAGTTCTCTTTGATATATTTTAATATTGCTGTTTGGTCCCAGTATAAATTACATATTAGTCATAGAGCTGTGTCATCTAGATGTATATCTTTTCAGGCCATGTATAAGTTGTGCGTACAACATGTATAAGGCGTACTCCAAAAGCATTGATGTATTCTATGAAGCACGCCTATATTGGTTCCAAATTATATTATATTATATTATATTAAATTATATTATATTATATTAATTATATTATATTATATATATATTATATTATATTATTATATTATATTATATTATATTATATTATATTATATTATATATATATATTATATTATATTATATTATATTATATTATATTATATTATATTATATTATATTATATTATATTATATTATATTATATTATATTATATTATATTATATTATATTATATTATATTATATTATATTATATTATATTATATTATATTATATTATATTATATTATATTATATTATATTATATTATATTATATTATATTATATTATATTATATTATATTATATTATATTATATTATATTATATTATATTATATTATTATATTATATTATATTATATTATATTATATTATATTATATATATTATATTATATTATATTATATTATATTATATTATATTATATTATATTATATTATATTATATTATATTATATTATATTATATTATATTATATTATATTATATTATATTATATTATATTATATTATATTATATTATATTATATTATATTACATTACATTACATTACACTACACTACACTACACTACACTACACTACACTACACTACACTACACTACACTACTACACTACACTACACTACACTACACTACACTACACTACACTACACTACACTACGTTACGTTACATACATAATGTTTATTTACAGCCTTATATATTTTATTTGATATGACGTCATGGGACGCACCAAGATGGAAGCTCGTTCGCGTTCTAGCCGTGGTGTAAACAATGCTGATCTTGAACATCACGCTGTCTTTTGTCACAGCAAGCTGGCGGATTGTTTGAATTGTAAACATGGGTTTGAAATAATTGTTTGTGCACATTTCGTTAACTACCGCTGTGGATCAAGTCTTTATTCTGCTAACTTCGATCGCGACGTTGGAAGCTATTGACCTAACTTGTATAGACGGTTGGTTTGGGGCAAATTTTCCGTTGCAGTGCCATTGCTAAAAGTGCTCAGTTTGTGATATGGCTACAGGGACATGCCCAAATGGTGACAGTTGTCGGCGCAAGCGTTTTGGACCCCAGTGTTTGTACTTTGATCTAGTTTGCAAATACGCCTAGGGACCTGGACCTACAGATCCGGACAGTTTCATGGTCTAATCAACATGTTACGGATTGACAGTTGCAAATATCTGCTCAATCTACATTGGTGGGGGTCGGAATGTGGCTCTCAAACAGAACACAAACCAGGACGATACATTTAATGCTTGTTATACAGTAGACGGATGTGGACCAGAGGCCGCAGTTAATGGCAAAACAAAGATCAATCTCTATGACAATGACTGCACACACACACTATTGAGAAGTGGAACCAATTCTGTTCACTGGTATCTGAACATTGCCACGTCCCAGAAGACTCACACCATTCGAATTGATCATCTAGCTAGCACTATGATTCGGGTAAAGAATGACACTCCAAATGCTTTCTTCTGACAGTGGCGGTGTAGTGTTCCAGTATAATGATATTTCATACCCAAATATTTATGTGAACACTATTGTAGTCAACACACAAGCGACAATGGCACACAGTAAGTTTGAGTTCTCACCGACCTTTTCGCAGGCCAAGACTGCACTGACGGTGTGTGAGGTGCAAACATTTACAGACACCTATTGTCTGGACGGGCATTCTTGGTCGTTTTGTACAGTGTGTAGTGGGAGTAGCAAAGGCTGCACCATCATCATCGGTACGTGTCACGGCAATTGTTTACATATGATCTATGTAAACGACTGCTCCGGGTCTTGTCTTAGTGTCAGTCCTTTATGTGAGGAAAATCCGGGAAATGCCAACATTGTAAACATCATGGCTATACCTGTGATGACACTTGTCCTGATGGTAAATTTGGGCTACAGTGCGAACAGACGTGTTCTGATAGCTGTGACATCATATGTGACACAGAAAGAGCAGACTGTACGCGCAAAGAAACGTACTACGGGTCAGACTGCATTCTCAAATGTCCTGACCACTGTGTCAACGACAACTGTGAACAGTCAACCGGGATCTATTTATGCAAGGGAATGTTCTACGGGTCAGACTGCACTCTCAAATCTCTGGACAACTGTTTGAACGATATCTGTTAACAGTTCATCGGGGCTTGCGTCTCGTATGTCGATGATTCCCACGTCAAGAAGAATCTGCCGACTACAACAAACCCAAACATGTGGATACCATAATGTGTTTCTGTACTGGACATGGTTCATTTCTAGGTGTTTTTCCATGAAGCCATGGCTCATACGTTGATGTGTTGCTGTGCTAGCCAAGGCTAATATCTTGGCTTATGTGTGTGTGTGTGTGTGTGTGTGTGTGTGCTCGCCATGGCTCATATCTTGGTGTGTGTCATGTTAGTCATATCTCATATCTTGGAGTGTCCGTGCTAATCATGTCTCATATCTTTAAGTGTGTATGTGTTTAGACATATCTCATATATTAGTGTGTATCTGTGTTAGTCATGTGTCATATCTTTGTGTGTGCATGTTTGGGCTAGTCATACCTCATATCTTTGTGTGTGCATGTCTGTGTATGTCACATCTCATATCCTTGTGTGTGCATGGCTATGTTAGTCACATCTCATATCTTTGTGTGTGCATATCTATGTTCGTCATATCTCATATCTTTGTGTGCATGTCTATGTCAGACATGTGTCTTATCTTTGTGGGTGCATGTCTATGTCAGTCATATCTCATATCTTTGTGTGCATGTCTATGTCAGACATGTGTCTTATCTTTGTGAGTGCATGTCTATGTCAGTCGTATCTCATATCTTTATGTGCATGTTTATGTTAGTCATGTGTCAAATATCCTGATGTATGTCAGTGTTAGTCATGCCTCGTATTGCTGTGTGCATGTCTCTGTTAGTCACATCTCATATCTTTGTGTGTGCATGTCTGTGTTAGTCGCCTCTAGTGACTCGGGCAGATGGTGTTCGAAAACTTGGGAGGGCCGACCATCTAAGGGCAGAATCCCCTACGAAAAGATCATCTGCTGCCTTGCAGGAAGATTGGGAACAAACAAAGGCTAGGGAAAGCAAACCTGAATAAAATGCTGGCTGAAATCGGATGCTCTGGTCCACTGGCGCAGAATACAGTGCAACGTTTTAACGGGTGTTCAATCAGACTGGATCAGGCAGACTCTAATTGTGATGTTTTGTCTGTAACACACCTAACCTGACAGCTGAGTTCATGTGAGGGGCTGGAATCCTACTCTGATTGGGTCCTGATCTCAGAGAGAGCGAGAGAGAGAGAGAGAGAAAGATTTTATTTTTCGAACCAAGACATTTTTCCTTTCTATTGGCTGTGACTGTTGTTTAGTTTTATTAGAAAACGAACGAACATTTGAGATACCAGACTTTCACAATCAGTGCCAAGCTCACACCTTTGTCATATTTTACAACTTCTAAAGAGTTGATCCCTGATACATACACTGTTGACTGTGACCTTGAATGTAATTTCTGTGAAAAAACCACCGAGGATGTTGGCAGTCCTCTTATTCAGACAACTGAATAAGATTTGCTGCAACAAATGGTTGAGCGGATGCGGGAAATGCTGTAACAAGTAGTAGAGCGAATACGAGAAATGCTGTAACAAGTAGTAGAGCGAATACGAGAAATGCTGTAACAAATGATAGAGCTGATACGGGAAATGATGTAACAAGTGGAAGAAAGGATATGAGAAATGCTGTAACAAAAGGTTGAGCGGATATATGGAGTGCTGTAACTACCATATCAACATGAGCTCTCGATTCAGTGCCCGTATCAACTGCTAATTCATCAGGTCATACTTCGAGAGAAGCTATAAGCCTGTCTATAATTGTATTGATATCATAGTGTCAACGTTAAACAAAACTGATATACCTGCGCGACCCTCTTCCGAACAGGTGTACGTGATAGCTGTCTCAAAACCTTCCAATTCTTTTAGATAAGACTTTTTACATTGAGTCCTGAGATCTGTCTCACATGTTCGGACGGTGTCTACCTGCCTGTTAAAATATAAAATAAAGGCTGTCCATTAGAAGCGACAAGTTAATGGTTTGATTGAATCATTAAATCATCACTATGTGCCATGACTGAAAGGCCATAGTGTTATGCCTCTCATTACTCTCATTAGTTCCCTTCTATTTCTTTTTCTACACTGACCTTCTTCCATCCAATTTGACATTTTCCATGTTATCCTCATGTTGCCCGATTCCGTTTTACATGTCGCTTGTTTCCCATGTCGAACTTATTTTTACTTTTACTGAAAAAAGCCCTGGATATTATTTCTAAATGTCTTTAGTATCAAAACGATTGTACTGTAACACACCTGATAGTAGCCGATAAATATCTTGTATAGTAGATTCTAAGTATCTTGTATACTGGTCTCTAAGTATCTTGTATAGTAGTCTCTAAGTATCTTGTATAGTAGTCTCTAAGTATCTTGTATAGTAGTCTCTAAGCATCTTGTATAGTAGTCTCTAAGTATCTGGTATAGTAGTCTCTAAGTATCTGGTATAGAAGTATCTAAATACATACCTTGTATAGTAGTCTCTAAGTATCTTGTATAGTAGTCTCTAAGTATCTTGTACAATAGTCTCTATTTATCTTGTATAGTAATCTCTAAGTAAATATCTTGTATAGTAGTCTCTAAGTATCTTTTATAGTAGTCTCTATGAAAATATAATGTATAATAATCTCTAATTAAATACCTTGTATAGTAATCTCTAAGTAAATATCTTGAATAGTACAGGGTGTTCGTAAAGTCGCAGTGCAGTGAATATTTCTAATATCAGTAAATGACGTAATCATCATCTACGTACCACAATTTTGTAAACCACATTTATGAACAAACCGCTGCTTCCTTTAAGGTTTTATTTACGTAAAGGACGGTCACTACGCTACTTTCACTGTCTCATTGCTTGAAGGAAATGGTGTTGACGATTGAAAACAGGGTTTTCTGGTTGAGCATGTCTTTCGTAATGGCGGTAAATATACGGATGAGGTCATTAGACAATTCGTGAGGAAATTTCCAGACTCACAAGTCCCTCACCGAAATTCTGTTACATAATTGATCAAAAAGTTTCGTGAAACCGGTAGTGTGGTAGATGCATACCGATCTGGAAGACCTTCAATTTCACAAGACCAAATTATGGAACTCCAAGACAGAATTACAATGAGTCCAAATGCATCTTTAAACCACTTGTCTCAACAGGTGCAAATATCTAAGAGTTCTGTTCACAAGGTTTTAAGAAGTGAACTACACTATCGTCCATACAAATTAACTGAAGTGTCTCAACTCCAAGAAAGAGATTATGAATCCCGTTTAAACTACTGCATGTGGTTTCAGAATTTTATTTATGAACATGGCGCTGCCATCCTTGACGTCACTTTTTTCACTGATGAGGCCTGGTTTCATTTATCCGGTTATGTGAACAGTCAGAACAATCGGCTGTGGAGCAGTGAAAACCCCCATGAATTTCATCAAGTGCCGCTTTACGATCAAAAAAGTCGGAGTGTGGTGCGCTATAAGTCGTATGCGGATAATAGGACCTATATTTTTTAATGAAACAATAAATGCAGAACGTTACCATACTTTAATTCTGGAACCGTTCATAGCACACCTTACAGAACGGGAAATTATGGAATCCTGGTTTCAGCAGGATGGGGCAACAGCACACACAGCCACAACAACACTCAATTATTTAGAAAGCATATTTGCAAATCGCATTATTTCACGTGGAATCTGGCCTGCTCGTTCACCAGATCTAACACCCCCAGATTATTATCTGTGGGGACATTGAAGGGGAAAGTTTATGAAAATAATCCGCAGACAATTAATGACCTAAAGACTGAAATAGTAGACAAGATTAAACAAATATCACCAGACATTATTCTGAAGGTTTTCGCAAATATGGAAAAACGAATCACGACATGTCTTGAGGCCCGTGGTGGACATTTTCAACATATGCTTTAGGCACAACTTTATTGTGTTAATACCAACATTACCCATTATAAGCTCGCCGATAGCAGTCAAGTATATTTGAATAATACCATTTATTTTACAATTTGTGTAACGCATTAGTTAACCGCATTTCTGGTGACGTTTTTTCTTTAGAGAGTATAAATTCACTGCACTGCGACTTTAAAAACACCCTGTATATTCTAAGTATCTTTTATCGTCATCATCATCATGTACCGGGTCTGCTAGAGTAGGTGATCATGTCTCTCCAAATATTTCGATCACGACAGCTATTTATCACTTATGTTGTCCTTCTGCCAAGCCATTCTCTTTAGCTGTCTGGTATCTTTTCTCTTTGCTTCCCTCTATCTCTTCGACCCTCAGTTTTCACAGTTGTCACAATCTATTCAAACTGTTTTCTTCTCAAATCTGTTCTGTTCATGCTCAAATCAATATTCACAGCCCTACCTAAGAAATCGGGTGCGATTGAATGCGATGATCATCGCACAATAAGCCTTATGAGTCATATGACTAATATATTACTAAGAATCATCATTCGAAGAGAGCGAAATAAAATCAGTCCAGAAATTAGCGATGAACAGTGTGGTTTTGTTAGAGATAAAGGAACAAGCAATGCCATTTATATCATAAGATCTTTAGTAGAAAGAGCCATATAGGTGAAAACAGATCTATACCTATGTTTCATAGATTACACCAAGGAATTTGACAAAGTAAAGCACCAAGAAATAATCAACATTTTAGAAAGCATAAACGTAGACAGCAAAGATCTAAGAATAATAAGTGGTACTGGTAACAACAAAAATAAATACATCTCCTCAGTGCAAAATAAAAACAAGCGGAACAATATTAAAACAGGTAAATGAATTTAAATTTTCAACTCCAATGTTAAGTCGGTTCTATTATATGGCTGTGAAACATGGAGAATAACAAAATTGACAATCGCGAAGGTACAGACTTTCATTAATGGATGCTTGCGCAGAATAAAGGGATGAAATGGCAGGACAAAGTCACTAACGTGGAATTATGGAAATGTACGGTCAAATACCAGTGGATAAAGAAATACAGCGAAGACGATGGCGATGGATAGGACACACACTACGGAAACCAACTGAGAGTATTACACAACAGGCCCTTTTTTGGAATCCCCAGGGGAAAAGACAAAGAGGAAGACCAAGGAATTCTTGGAGAAGACAGATTGAAGCAGAGATGAAGATGATGGGGAAGACATGGAATGATCTTAAAAGAATTGCAAAAAACAGAACGACTTGGAAAGTGTTTGTTGAAGACCTATGCTCCACTGGGAGCTAAAAGGTAGAAGAAGAAGTGGTACTGGTAACAACAAAAATAAATACATCTCCTCAGTGCAAAATAAAAACAAGCGGAACAATATTAAAACAGGTAATGAATTTAAATATTTGGGAACTTTGTTAACCTCAGGCGGAAGATGTACAAAAGAGGTGAGATGCAGAATCATCATCATCATGTGCCATACCGGTTGGCGTAGGCGATCGTGTCTTTCCACAATCTTATATCTGCAGTGCATCGTATCAGTTCTGTTGTTGACTGTTTTCCATGCCATGACACCAAGCTATCTACTATTTTCTCTCTTTGTCGTCCGCGATCTCTCTTTCCTTTTATTTTGCCAGTTGTAACCAAGTATTCAAACTTTTCTCTTCTCATGATGTGTCCGAAAAATGTTGATCGCTTCTTTCTGATGTTTTTTAAGAGCTCCCTTTTTGTGTTGGCCTCTTTGAGAACTTCCCCATTGGTCTTTTTAGCTGTCCAGGGAACTTTCAACATTCTTCTGAGAAAGCCCGTCTCTGTGGCCTCTAATCGTCTTTTCATTTGTTTGTCTACTGTCCATGATTTGTTTCATAGGTCAGAATTGGTTCTATATAGCACCGATGAACTCTCTTTCTCATTTCTATTGACATAGATTTGTTGCATAATTTATTTTTCATTTTCTGAAATGCTATTTTGGCCTGAGCTATTCTGCTTTTTATTTCTGTGGTGCACCTCCCATCTGATGTTATTATTGTGCCCAAGTAATTGAAACGTTGCACTTGTTTCAGATTTGTCTCGCTTATTTTTATGCTGCATGATGGTGGTGATTGTTTCTTCGATATAACCATTACTTCTGTTTTCTTACTATTCAGACTGAGATCTTTCTTGTTGCTTTCTTTTTCTATTATGTCTATCATTTCTTGTAGTTCATTATCTGTCACTGCTATGATCGCATAGCATCCGCATATCGCAAATTATTTATGTTGTGACCGTTGACTTCAATTCCTTTATTGTCTACTATTGATCTCATAATATTTTCGCTGTAAAGTGAAATCTGGTGACAGAACACAGCCTTGTCTGACTCCTTGTTTTATATATTGGAATTGTCCTGTTTGGTTGTTAATTCGTATCGCTGCTGTTTGTTGCCAGTACATGTTTTTTTATGATTCGTAGATCCTTCCCATCAATGTTTAATTTCTCCAGCATATTTTACTTACTTCCACATGCTTTACTTTGTCAAATGCTTTCGTGTAGTCTATATATCACATATAGAGATCTTTCTTTACCTCTATAGATCTTTCTATAATTGTTCTCAAGATGTATATTGCATTATTAATGCCTTTCCTTCCCCAAATCCACATTGTTCCTCACTTATTTCTGGTTTTATTTTGTTCCTTACACGTCTCATGATTATTCTTAGTAATATTTTAGTCATATGGCTCATGAGATTAATAGTGCGATGGTCTTCACAATCAGTGGCTCCTGACTTCTTCGGTATGGCTACAAAGAAAGATTTTAGTAGACCTTCGGGTATGTGTCCAGTGTTATATATGTCATTGAGTAATTTTGTTATGACTTGTACTCCCAGCTCTCCTAATGCATTTATCTCTTCGATTGTTATATTGTCAGGACCTGGAGCTTTGCCTCTTTTCATGTTTTGAATTGCGTCATCCACTTCACTCTCCATTGTTGGTGGTCCTGTGTCTTCATTTGAATTGTTCAATTCTGGTCTTTCATCATCATAGTGTTGACTGATATATTCTGTCCATCTTTCCATTGTCTTCTCCTGTCCCATTATTATATTTCCTTCCTTTGATTTCACACATCCTGAAACGTTGACTTTTCTTCCTCCTGTTAATTAATTTAACTGATTGTGTATAAATTTTGAGTCTTTCTTTTGTTGTTTTTCCATTTCTTCACATTTCTGTTTTAACCATCCTTACCTTTGCTTCACTGCACTTGTTTTGGATCTCTTTGTGCACTATTTTATATGTCCGTTCTTCTTTCTTATGTTTTCTTCTTTCGTCCATTAGTTGTAATATTTCTTCTGTCATCCATTTCATTTTGTTGATTCTTTTAGTCACTGGTATTACTTCTTTTGATGTTTGTTGAATCGATTGTTTGAGCATTTCTCACTGCTCCTGTATGACCTGTATTTTCTCAATAGCATTATATCTATTTTGTACTATCGTGCTGTACTTATCACTCATCTGTTTATCTACTCTTAGCATATCTAGTTCTAATTTTATATTTCTTGGTGATTTCTGTGCCTTCCGCAGTTTTATTCTTATCGTTCCAACTACTGGTACATGGTCACTATTGCAATCTGCTCCTAGCCTTGTTTTAACCGATGTTAGCCCATTCCTGAATCTTCTCTGTACCAGTATAAAATCAATTTGATTGTGTACTTTTTTTTCTGGGCTTTGCCATGTCCATAATCGCATGTGGTGTTGTTTGAACCAGGTGTTACCTATAATCATTTCATGTGTCTTTCCCCAATCTATCAATCTATCCCCTCTGTAATTCGTCTCGCCAAGGCCATGCCCCGCAGTCACATTTTGCACTTTAGCTGTTCCTACCTTTGCATTGAAATCCCATTATATAATAGTTATTTCTTGGGGTTTACACTGCTCCATGTTCGCCTCTAGCTCCTCGTAAAAAGTGTCAATGTCTTCTTCTTTGCTATTACTTGTTGGTGCATAAACATGAATTTTGTTGATATCCATTGGTCTGCCTCTCAATTTTACTAGCATAATTCTATCTGATACTGGCCAAAATCCTTTCACTGTTTTGCTTCTTTCTCTATCTAACATGATGCCTACTCCTCTTTCGTGTGTGGTTCCCCTAGAGTAAATTACATTTCCACAGTCGTGTTGTAATAATCCTGCTTCTGTTCATCTCATTTCACATAGTCCCAAGATGTTCAATTTCATTCTCTTCATTTCTTGGCTGATGTTTTCTAGTTTTCCAACTTGGAATGCTGATCTAATGTTCCAAGTTCCTATTGCTAGTGTATCTTTATTTTTGATCTTGCATACAGTTGCTTGATGACGATCGGGTGTCACCTGTAGCACATGACGCTCCCTACCGGACGAGGTGGCTGAGAAGTCCCCATTAACGTCGTTAGCTGTAAATATGAGATGCAGAATGGCTTAGGCAAAATCAGCTTTCCAAAAAATTAGGAAGATACTATGCAATCCATTTTTGACAATAGCAAAAAGAAAAAAAGAATTTTTAAATTTTACGTAGAACCAGTCTTAACATACGGATGCGAATCATGGACAATAGGAAAACAGACAAGAAAATCACTGGAGTCAGTAGAAATGTGGTTTTACAGAAGACTGTTGAGAATACCATGAGTAGTGATCTAGGGGGTTTTGAACATAGATTTTTTGCAGCATGTCCTGTACGTTCAGCACGATACATGCATCGTATTTTGCTATACGAATCATGTTTTGCACCATATATGTATCGTGCAATCTCAGGTGACCTCGCTTGTCGCGGGTGGTCGTGGGGGTCTTATCTCAAGTGGGGGGGGGCTTATCTCAAGTGGGTGAGTGTGCTGGCTATGGACACCCGTGGTTCTAAAACTTGTGTGTCAGCGGTTCTAAAACTTGCGCGCTCACGCCGGGGGTTTGCTTTTATGGGTCAAATTGTGTTATTAGTATCATCATGTGCCAGGCTAAGGGGGGGGGGAAAGGGTGGTTGAGTATCATGTGCCAGGCTAGGAGGGGGGAAAAAGGGGTGTGCCTTCGAGTGTTAGTAGCGTTATCATATACCAGATGTTAGCGATTTTTATTGACACATCATCATCATGTGCCACGTCGGTCATCATCAGGTGCCACCTCAGTTATCAGCAGCATGGGCCACCTCGGTCATCATCATGTGCCACCTCGGCGATGGGGTCGAGGCTGGTCGGTGGTCGCTGGTCGACGCGGCGGGGGGTCGTCGTCGCGGGTCGGCTCGGGCAACATCATCATGTGTAGTGATTAAATAGTGACGCTCTCTCTCTCTTTCTCTCTCTCTATCTCTCTTTCACATTCACGGTAAAGCAAAACAAAAAAGTCGCTCTATATTTCACATATATTTATTAATAAAACAAATATAAAACACATATGAGAAAATATATATTACTATCAGATTGTTGATAATTTTAAGCGTCTGGGTTTCCTCCCTCCTGTTTTGGCGGTACTGTCTGTTTGTGTTAAATGTCTATCAAACACAGGAGCGTAGGAAGTTTCATTAGCCTTCACAACACAACCGCCCTCCATTTTGACAAAACCTTGATCAAAGCTGGAATAGGTAATTGGTGACTCAGCTGAAACACCCGGGGCATCCATATTGGCCGCCGGATCTGTCGTCTGATTAACAAGAGCGAGGTTCCCTTGGTTAACAAAAGGAGGGGTCGTGTAGTTGATGAGATTCGGGTTTAACAAGAGATGGTGTGTAGTTCTGGTGGTTAACGAGAGATGGCGTGTAGTTTAGCTGGTTAAGGAGAGGTGGCGTGTAGTTCTGGTGGTTAACAACAGGTGGCGTGTAGTTGAGGTTAGCATAAGCGGTTAAAATGTCTTCTCGCATATCAACTAAAGCGATAAATTCCTCTCTCGATAGTGTTATCCCAGTTCGGTTAGGAAACTTAAAAAAACTCTCACCGCTATATGTCCTTATAATTATCAACGGTCTGTTACGAAAAACACAAACCGAGACTGCCTTAACGCCATCTTTAGACAACGGAACTACAGTCTCATTTCCGCGTGACATAAATATGCGCTGATCACTGACATCAAACGAAATTGGCGTATTCAAGCTACACGACTCCATATTCAAAGAAAACAAACACAACCCACCTGGCAACAGACACTGGTTCTTGCAACACCCGCGAGTTATAGACGAATGGAGCGTGTGAGTTTTGTTCTATAAAGTTTAAAGTATCCACATGCCTGGGAGGTAAACCGTAGGAATCGAAATACTCACATTCGCCGAGCCCGTTGTAAAAGAGGGCCACCCAATGCTCACCGGGTTCGTGTGCCGGGTCTGTGTTTATGACAAAGGCTGCGGTCGCCGTTGGGTCGATGCTGGGAGGTAAGTGGTTTCGTGGAATGACACTAACAAGTGAACAACGTCGAACGAAACTATCTGACATCAAAAGGTTGTAAATCTCCATCGTGTTCATCTTCTCTCTCGCTCAAACGGTGAAGTCTGTTAAAATCTGCCTTGTCTTGGACACCTCGAGCACTGAGTCCCAATCGGCGTAGACGATGACTTGTAGGGGAGTAGTTGTGGGAGCGGCAAACTTGAGTTCTATCGACAAGGGTCCACTTGTGGCTAGCTCAAAATGGGAGCCGTCCAGTAGACTAGACGAGAGGTCAAACCAAATAGACAATATCCGTCCTTGAACTCTCTATAATCAACGTTATTCCCGGCGTCTTTACCAATCAGACCCATGGCCAGATTTGTGCTGAAAAAAGCTCGCGTATTGATTTCGTTCAAAGTCCATAGTTAGAGGTTTTCCCGAGATGCATTTCCCCTCGACCGTCAGGTTCATATAAATCAGACCAAAGTGTTGAAAGTTGAACGGGTTAGCTGAATAAACACCATTAAACGCACTGGCCGTAATCAGACCTATCACTACACGGGTCGGTGTTTGAGACAAAAATAAATTGTCTTGACTGTGGGAGAACATCCCGCCAGCGATGGAAAATGTCTTGATGGTAACCCTCTTGATCGGGTACCGAGCATTCCCGCTTAAGAGAGCCTTTTCGTGAGCCAGAGAAATCGCGGGGTTTAGCTTAGCTTTCCTGACCACGAGCGCGGCGTAGGTGATAACACTCTTATAACCCGCAGACCTATCGTGAGTCACGAGGCTGAACACATCCTTAGAGGGCGTGAGTTTTATCTTCACATCGACTCTGTTTAACATGTAACGATCCTGCACAAAGACATCAGAGTGTAAACGACCCACCATTTCAACCTCTTTACTACCCGAAGTCAAATCGCGCCGTGTTTTAAAACCCTCATTTTCTTTAAAATCGTCATGGTGGCCAGTGGTGTCTTTGTAGAACAGACCGGCCGTCAAGTATCCCGTTTTCGCATCCTCCCCGTAGTTTAGCGTAGCCTCAAACACCGCTCTAAAAGGATAGGTATTCTTCGACGGTGTAACCAACGTGTCGTTTAACGATACGTCGAATTGTGTAAATAGACTGTGAAGATAATTGTTGACCGGTCCTACCTCAGCATCGGGTGGTACACTGTCACCATTCGGGAGGGTGAACTTGACCCGCAGCTGCAAAAACGTGTTGAAAAGATCTAGATATTCCTCGCTGTTTCCAGAAATGAAAAACTCTATCGGTGCGCTATGCGACAAGGCTGCGATCGGACGAATTTCAATAAACTGGCCAGTCTGTGTGCATGTCTGTGTGGGTGGAACGCTAAATAAATCCAAGTTGCCCGAGCCGACCCGCGACGACGACCCCCAGCCGCGTCGACCAGCGACCGCCGACCAGCGACGACCCCAGCGCCGAGGTGGCACCTGATGATGACCGACGTGGCACATGATGATGATGTGTCACTAAAAAATCGCTAACACCTGGTATATGATAACGCTACTAACACTCGAAGGCACACCCCTTCCCCCCCTCCTAGCCTGGCACATGATACTCGACCACCCTTTCCCCACCCTTAGCCTGGCACATGATGATACTAATAACACAATTTGACCCATAAAAGCAAACCCCCGGCGTGAGCGCGCAAGTTTTAGAACCGCTGACACACAAGTTTTAGAACCACTTGTGTCCATAGCCAGCACACTCACCCACTTGAGATAAGCCCCCCCCCCCCACTTGAGATAAGACCCCCACGACCACCCGCGATAAGCGAGGTCACCTGAGATTGCACGATACATATTTGGTGCAAAACATGACTCCTATAGCGAAATACGATGCATGTATCGTGCATATCGTACAGTACGTGCTTCACAAAATCTATGTTCGAAACCCCCTAGATCACTACTACCATGGACAGCTAAGAAGAGTAATGAAGATGTTCCGAGAGAGGTCAAAACAAAAAGAGAGCGAATTTCCAATATTAGGAAGAAACTATCATCATTATTTGGCCACGTAATGAGAAGAGAACAACTGTAATATATTGTAACAACTGGACAAATTGAGGGACGAAGAGATAGAGGGAAGTATAGAGAAAAAAATTACAGACAAATTAAGAGAATGGCTTGGCAGAAGGTCAACAGAAATGATAAATAGCTGCCGAGATCGAAAGTTGTGGAGAGATTTGATCACCTACGCCAGCAGGCCCAGTACTTGATGATGATGATGATGATGTTCTCATCTCATTACGTGGCCAAAAGATGATGATTGTTTCATCCTAATATTGGAAACTAGCTCTCTTTTAGCATTGGTCTTTATCACTTTTTCATTACTCTTTTTAGCTAACCATGGTATTCTCAAAATTCTTCTGTAAAACCAAATTTCTACATACTCTAGTGATGTTCTCGTCTGTTGTCCTATTGTCCATGATTCACATCCACATGTTAAGACTGGCTTTACATAACATTCCACAACTCTTTTTCTTGTTTCTATTGTCAAAAATCGATTGCATAGTATCTTCCTCATTTTTTGGAAAGTTACTTTTCCCTGAGCCATTCTGCATGTGATGTTACCTCTGTTGTACATCTTCCGTCTGAGGTTAACAAAGTTCCCAAATATTTACATTCATTTACCTGTTTTAATATTGTGCCACTTGTCGTTATGGTGCACTGAGATGGGTCTTTTTCCTTGTGCATTACCATTACTTCTGTCTTTCTGCTGTTCCGGCTGAGTCCGTTATATTTGCTTTTTTCACGAAATATCAAACATTTCTTGTAACTCATTTTCACTCTTAGCGATTAAGACTGTATCATCAACAGTATCTTGTATAAGTAGTCTCTAAGTATCTTGTGTAGTAGTCTCTATGTAAATAGCTTGTATAGTAGTATCTAAGTATCATGTATAGTAGTCTTAAAGTGTCATGTATAGTAGTCTATTAGTAAATATCTTGAACAGTACTCTCTACGTATCTTGTACAGTCGTCTCTGAATATTTTGTATAGTAGTATCTAAGTATCCTGTATAGTAGCCTGTAAGTATCTTGTATAGTAGTCTCTAAGTATCCTGTATAGTAGTCTGTAAGTATCTTATATAGTAGTATCTAAGTACCCTGTATAGTAGCCTGTAAGTATCTTATATAGTAGTCCCTAAGTATCTTGTATAGTAGTATCTAAGTATCCTGTATAGTAGTCTGTTAGTATCTTGTATAGTAGTCCCTAAGTATCTTGTATAGTAGTATCTAAGTATCCTGTATAGTAGTCTGTTAGTATCTTGTATAGTAGTCTCTAAGTATCTTGTATAGTAGTTTCTTTTGAGTGTTATTTGCTTGTCCATGATTTATGTCTTTATATTAGACTTATCTCAATATAATACTCATCATCATGATCGAGTGCCGTCTCCGCAACAAAGGTTGGCTGTCATGGAGCGACATTCTGCTCTGTCTCTTGCTTTGATGGTACAGGTTGTCATAGGCTGGTTTGTCCACAATATAACATTATTAAACATTTTTTTTTTCCTTTCTGCCATTAACAAAGTCTGCAACATTAATTCGTTTGTATGGCTATAGGGACCCGTACAGTGAGGGGAGAAAAGAAAAGCGTCGCTGTCACCAACCATGCGTGTCGTAAGAGGCGACATAGTTAGTGAGGAACAATCGCTAGCGCACTCGAGTAGCTCGTGCATGGAACGACCTTGTTGACACATTTACCAAAGCATTATTGGAAACATATTAACAAGTGGTAGATGTGATAGACCTACACTGTCTTTATATTATCTTGATTATTTCTTGACGTTATAGACAGCACAGCACATTGATTTAGTTGATCACCACATGTAACAATTAATTCATGACAGAGTCTTTTCTTTCATATATATAAATCGTAATCAGGTTTATTGACTTCTAATATTTATAGAAGAATAGGTATAATTGGATGGAAACAAAAGATAACAAACGATGAAGTTTTAAAACAACTGAAAATAAAAAGAGAACTGCAGAACACAATTAAGACAAGACAAATTAAATTTTTGGGGCATGTTAAAAGACACAACAGCCTACTAAAAGTAATATTGGAAGGAAAAATACAAGGCAAGAGAGGCAGAGGCAGACCAAGACTAACATGGACGAGTAACATCAAAAGATGGACAAGTCAATCTACATCAGCCTGCACCATCAAAGCAAGAAACAGAGTAGAATGGCGATCCATGGTACCCACCTTCGTCGCGTAGAGGGCACACGATGATGATGATGACTTCTAATAATTCTCGTGGCACGTGATATAATATGATGCACTTCTCTTAGAATTAATGTTCTTATTTCTTGGATTGCCCAGAGGGTTACCTACCGGTGTTTATTGAACAATCCAGAAGTGCAATTTATACATTTATTTAATCATCAGGCATTTGTTTACCCATATCATTCAACTTACGAACTTGATGAAATGTGAGACACAATTCTTGGAATCTTTCAAAACACTTCACAGCTTAAGCTCATCATCTTTCTATCAACCTTGCTTAATAACTTCAACTGTTTTGACTTGAACTACAACTTGAAGATTCTAACTTCTTAATCTATCTATCTATCTTTCGTTCGCTCGAAGTATTGTCTATATCAGCAATGTCGTTTCCTGTATGAATTTTACTGTCTTTTGTAATTCTTGCAGTGGCCCATATAGTTTTGTCTGTAGTGTTGTATCTATGGGCACAACAATCAGGATGCCACGCACTCAACGCAAATGGAAGTATGTCTATAACTTCTTAATAACTGGCTTCACTTTCTAATCTAAACTTCTACTTGTTCTGACTGTTCTAACTCTACTGACTACTACTACTTAACATCTTCCTGGATCTTGTCTAACTTTAACTGTCTTCTCACTATCTGTCTTCTCACTATCTGTCTTCTCACTATCTGTCTTCTCACTATCTGTTTTCTCACTATCTGTCTTCTCACTATCAGTCTTCTCACTATCTGTCTTCTCACTATCTGTCTTCTCACTATCTGTCTTCTCACTAACTGTCTTCTCACTATCTGTCTTCTCACTATCTGTTTTCTCACTAACTGTCTTCTCACTATCTGTCTCTTTCTAACTGTCTTCTCACTAACTGTCTCATTCTAACTGTCTCTTTCTAACTGTCTCTTCTAACTGTCTCTTTCTAACTGTCTCTTTCTAACTGTCTCTTTCTAACTGTCTCTTTCTAACTGTCTCTTTCTAACTGTCTCTTTCTAACTGTCTCTTTCTAACTGTCTCTGTCTAACTGTCTCTTTCTAACTGTCTTGTTCTGTCTGTGACTGTGATATTGGGATTGATGTAACAAGTGGTAGAAACACATACATTCCTGACTGTAGTGTAACTGGTTTCTTTGAAAGGATGGTACACAGTTATGCAACACTACAGTACGATTCTACTCATCATCATCATCATCAAGTATCGGGCCTGCTGGCGTAGGTGATTATGTCATTCCACAACTTTCGATCTCGACAGCTTTTTTAACATTTCTGCTGTTGGTCTTCTGCCAAGCCATTCTCTTAAGCTGTCTGGTATCTTTTCTCTTTGCTTCCCTTTATCTCTTTGTCCCTCAATTTTCCCTGTTGTAACAATACATTCTAACTATTCTCTTCTCATTACATGGCCAAAATAATAATGATTGTTACTTTCTAATATTGGACATTAGCTCTCTTTTTGATTTGGCATCTTTCAGATCGTCTTCATTACTCCTCTTAGCTGTCCATTGTATTCTCAACATTATTCTGTAAAACAGCATTTCTACAGACTCCAGTGATTTTCTTATCTTGTGTCCTATTGCCCATGATTCACATCCATATGTTAAGACATAATATTTAATAACTATTTTTTTTATATTGTCAAAAATGGACTGCATAGTATCTTCCTCAATTTTGGAAAGCTGCTTTTGCCTGAGCCATTCTGCATCTCCCCTTTGTGTTACATGCGGTTCTACTATTTACGTACAAAAGCACATATACACACTGTTGTTTTTAAAGAGTCAATGATAATCGTGATGGCGGTGAATATAAATTATGATTGTTGCCCTACTCCAGATTTGATGTCAGAACGTGCTCTAAACATAAGAAAACAATTCTCCTTGACCACAAAATATATAACCAACGAGATATTCAAGCTTACCAGAAATGAGTCTCTACAAATAAACAACCAAAATTGGACAGCACGTTACCGCTATCATGGAGATGGACATTCGTGTGCCCATCCAAAAGAAAAGAAAAACAAATACAATTAAAGTCACTATCTACGTATCTACGTGTCTCTAACGCTTCATCATCATCATCAGGTGCTGCATGCCGGTTAGCGTAGGCAACCATCTCTCTCCACATCACTAGGTCAGCTGTCAAAAAAAGTTTTCATTATACCTTTCAGGAGTGTACGTTAAACCCAACTACTGACTTCCTAAAGAACAATTCCCTAAACTATTAATTGTCCATGCTATATTTTCAAAAAAAAAACTTTCTAGTTTATTTTTCTCCAGCCAGCAGCAAACTCGTTATTGTGAGATTTGCAGCAGAAGGCAATCTGGACATCAGAGGCAGTCCCTCTTTGATTATCTATATAATATATAGTATATATAGATATATAATATATATAGTATATATATATAAAACATATGTAGTATATATAGATATATAATATATATAGTATATATATATATATATAATATGTAGTATATATATATATGTATAACGAATAGGGAATATGGTGTTAGCGACCAGTAACGCCAAGTGGCTTATAAGTGGCCGTCGATCAGGATCGATCATGACCTCTTGTCCTTTGTAGTTCAATTCACAAACCACTGAGATAACCTCCCCTTTCAATAACTATAGTTTCAACAAAATGCCTTCCTCCACTAAAGAGTGCAACAATTATCTGCCATACAACAACTGGTTACATTATAACTCAGCAAAATAAATACATGCATTTTAACACAGTTGAATAAATACATACATTACAACATAGTAGAATAAACCCATACATTATAAATCAGCAGAATAAAACACAAATTAAAACTCAGTAGAATAAACACGTACATTACAACTCAATAGAATAAAAACGTACATTATAACTCGTAAAATAAACACAAAAATTACAACTCAGTATAATAAACACGTACATTAAAACTCAATAAAATAAACACATACATTACAACTCATTAGACCAAACACACAACTCAGCAGAATAAACACATGCATTACAACTCAGTAGAATAAACACATATATTACAACTCAGCAGAATAAACACATACATTACAACTCAGCTGTATAAACACATACATTACAACTTCTCAGAATAAACACATACATTAAAACTCAGCTGTATAAACATATACAATCTCTATTATTTTCCACCAACTCACTGACAAAACTGTTCCAGGATTGCCACATCAATCAAAGTTGAAAATGTCGGGAAATCACCATTCTTTGTTAAGAATCCAAATAGTGGCTTTTTGCAATTAAGAAGGGAGCGACAATTTGGACGAGGTAAACCGTTGTCGCAATCTAAAAGGAGGTTAGAAAAATAAACCATTTGGGAAGGTGATTTGTGTTAAGATTAGAATATACTACTTGATTATTTGTCTTGACATTAGAATATACTAATTTATTATGTGTGTCCAAATTAGAATATCTCTCAGTCGACCATTGTGTCAAGATTAGATACTATTAGTTGACCATTTTTGACAAGATTAGAGTGTATTAGTTCACCACTTGTGTCAAGATTAGATTATAATAGTTCACTATTTGTCACAAGTTTAGATAATAATAGTTGATCATTTGTGTCAAGATTAGATACTATTAGTTGATTGTTTGTGTCAAGATTAGATTATATTATTTGACCAATTGTCGTAAAAAAGACAATCCCCATGAACAGACAATATATCAATAGAGGAATTATTAGCTTTAGGTGAGACTATTTTTTAAAATATCAAAACGTATCATTTTCCAAATACTTTTCTACTATCCTCAGTTATAGCTTTACTCAAAACACCAGGAGAAAAGGAATGCGATGAATATAGAACTATTAATGTTTCGTGTCATAATACAAAGCTTATGCTAAGAATCGTTGTCAGAGGAATAAGAGAAAATATTAAACGATAAACATCGGGAGAGCAATTGTGATTAGTTCCAGATAAAGGAATACAAAGTATCAGTTATACCCCACTGTCGGTGATAGCCCTGGGGGTATATAAAGATACACAACTAGACTTCATTGACTATACCAAAGCTATCAATAAAGCCAGTCATGAACATGTAAACAAAATGCTAAAAAAATATCATTTTAAATATAATAAATAATATAAGACAGTAAAGATCGTATGATTATTAAACATTTATGTTGCAACAAGTTTCTACCATTAGTGAAAACAAACATGAAGTGTATCAACAAATAGGTCAAGGAGTGCAACAAGGACATGCATTGTTATCATATCTATATTTTTGTTCAAGGAAAATATTTTAAGAACAACTGTGGACAAGCCTGGCATTAAAGTGGAGGAGGGAAGGGAAGCAATATAATGAAACTCAGGTGATCAGATGACATGGTATTGATAGCAGAAACCAACAAGAACAACAAAATCTGTTAGATAAAACTGTGACAGAAAGTGAACTGATAGGCCAGACCCTTAACATAAAAAAAAACAGAAACTATGATAATATCAAAGAAAACGAACACACAAGAAAGTAGAATAAAGGTCTAAGTGGAAACATTATGAAACAAGTGCATAGATTCAAATATCTTAGATTAATGATAACATCAGATGGCAGATGCACTGCACAATTTACAAGCAGAATAGGACAAGCATAGAATGAATTAAATCAACTCAAAAACATCCTATGTAAAAATCATTGTCAACTAATGTTAGAAAATGTGTCATGAAAGGTTGCAGCAAACTGTTTTACTATATGGAAGTGAGTCATGGACGTAAAGTAAGACAACACAAAGAACATTAGAGGCAGCTGAGTTGTGGTTTATCAGAGGAATGCTACGATTTTCATAGATAGCAACTATCACTAACGAAGAATGTTTAAATCGAACTGGAGAAACCAAAATAACATAAGAATCATATGGAAAACACAATCTACATTTACTGGACACGTGATGCGAGCAGAAGACATTGAGAAAACTGTAGCAACAGGCGGAAAGAATGGAAAGATAAAAAAGAGAAAAAAAAAACAACAGAATAACAAATTAAACAGCTTATCCAAAAGGCAAAATAAAAAAATCTTCATCATTATCGAGTGCCGTATCGAAGGTTTGCTATCATGGAGCGCCAACCGATCTGTCTCTTACTTTGTTGGTGCATGTTGTCATAGGCTGACTTGTCCATCTTTTGATGTTACTGGTCCATGTTAGGTTTGATCTGCCTCTGCCTCTATTACCCTTACCCTGTATTTTCCCATTCAATATTACTTTTAGTAGGCTGTTGTGTCTTTTACATGCCCCACAACTTGCATTTGTCTTGTTCTAATTAATTAATAAAAGATCAGCCAGTGACATTATGGCATGCATGAAAGTCCGAGAGTGTGAGAGAGACGATCGTCTACGCCAACCGGCATGGCACCTGCTTATTATTATTTGAGGTAACATTTGAATACAGATGTTGTATATTTGTGGAAGGATTAGAATATATTACTTGACCATTTCTAGCACTTTTACAATATAAATAAAAAAGTAAAGAGCCCCGTCACGTCATGTGGCGTATCGGGAATATGGTGTTAGTGACCATAAATTTTACAGAATTTCAGCACATGCTTTTCGGGGTAATGTTGTCGGTATTACGCCCGCGCCGGCTTACTTTCAGAGGAAAGTATCTGTCCAGGGAACTTTCAATATTCTTCTGAGAAAACCCATCTCTGTGGCCTCTAATCGTCTTTTCATTTGTTTGTCTACTGTCCATGATTCGTTTCCATAGGTCAGAATTGGTTCTGTATAGCACCGGTGAACTCTCTTTCTCATTATTATTGACATAGATTTGTTGCATAAGATATTTTTCATTTTCTGAAATGCTATTTTGGCCTGAGCTATTCTGTTTTTTATTTCTGTGGTGCATCTCCCATCTGATGTTATTATTGTGCCCAAGTATTTGAAACGTTGTACTTGTTTCAGATTTGTCTCGTTTATTTTTATGCTGCATGCTGGTGATGATTGTTTCTTCGATATAACCATTACTTCTGTTTTCTTACTATTCAGACTGAGACCTTTCTTGTTGCTTTCTTCTACTATTATGTCTATCATTTCTTGTAGTTCGTTCTCTGTCTCTGCTATTAAGACTGTGTCATCCGCATATCGCAAATTATTTATATTGTGACCGTTGACTTCAATTCCTTTTTTGTCTACTATTGATCTCATAATATATTCGCTGTAAAGTGAAAACAAATCCGGTGACAGAACACAGCCTAAACAAAAGAATAGGAATGACATAAAATAATTTTAATGTCATGAAGAACATACTAACATCAAAACAAATAAAACTAGGGCTAAAACTAAGAATAGCAAAATGTTACATCTTCTCAATATTCCTATATGTGCTGAAACATGGACAATAGACACGAAAACAGAACAGGGAATTGAAGTCTTTGAAATGTGGATATATAAAAGAATATATTGAATTGGATGGAAGGAAAAGAAAACAAACGATGAAGTCTTAACACAACTAAAAATGAAAAGAGAACTACTAAGCACAATTCAAACAAGACAAATCCTTTTTTTGGGCCATGTTAAAAGAAACAACAGCCTACTAAAAGTAATCCTGGATGGGAAATTACAATGTAAAAAAGGCAGAGGCAGACCAAGACTAACATGGACGAGTAACATCAAAAGATGGACAAACCAGCCTATGACAACCTGCACCATCAAAGCAAGAGACAGAGCAGAATGGCACTCCATGGTAGCCAACCTTCGTTGCGGATACGGCACTCGATGATGATTTTTTTGGTTAGATAAACATATACTAGTTGACAATTACTCGAAATATTAGAATTTATTACTTGCCTATTTGTGATAAGATTAGAATTTATTACTTGACTATGTGTGATAAGATTAGAATTTATTACTTGACTATGTGTGATAAGATTAGAATATTTTACTTGACTATTTGTGATAAGATTAGAATATATTACTTGAATATTTGTGTTAAGATTAGAATACATTAACTTATTATTTGTTGCAAAGTTACAATAAACGCGTTGACTATTTCTAGAAAAGTTAAGGAAGAGTTGATTTTTTGTTGAAATATTACAATAAACTATACCGCAGTCACAAATGTTTGCCGTTTCAATTTCTGGAATTTCTCAGCAAATATGTTTCCTAGAAACGTTTTTATTTATTATTATTTTTCCACTGTCCTGATTTTGCCCCAATTTCAATTTTTAAAATCATAAATGTTATATAAAGTGCACAGATTTATCTAAACCGTCATTTTATTTCTTATTCTTATCAGTTTCTTAATACATTATTCCTTACACCGAATTAATTTGACAGTCTATCTATTGACCTTTTGAGCCGTAGCCGGCCCATAGGGCGTAGACCAAGATACTCCTTTTCTTATGTACATTTTTATTCTAGCAGTTTTCAATTCATTTATTAAAGATATTTTATCAAATCTCGCCATTTGTCTCTGTTCTGTACAAGCAGTTCTATCTCATTAATGGAGCCAATTCTTGCTGCTCTTGCCTCTCTCATCAATGTTCTTCTCAGTGTCTGTCTGGGTCTTCCTCTTTTCCTCTTACCTGTTGTTTCCCACATGAGGGCTTGCTTTGCTATAATTTGACAGTAGTGTAGTATATTTATCCTATTTCACAAATCAAAGGCGTACAATTGTTCATCAGTAGGTAATACTCCGTAAAATGATTGCCGATATGTCAATGACTTTGTTCCGTCTAAGTACAGTTTTTAATTTCTTTAGCGTCAATAATTCTTTGCCTTTGAAAAATAGATAGATCTCGTAAAATCACTTCTTTGTCAAAGTTGTCGAATTTATATTTCCGTGGTTGCCCTATTTTGATATGTGTATAAATTAAGTTCAAAAAAGCAGCTTTTTCATATTTAGCCTCAAATGTAAAATATTTATATAATTAGAATGTCAAGTTCTTGAAAGTAATGATTCTAGGTATAAACCCCATTCCGATGAAACCACATATTTTGAGTAAGGAAACTCCTTTGAATACTGCACTGAGATTCAGAAAACGAGGCAGTGGCGCAAATTTTCAGCGCTTTCGGAAATTCACTTTTATCTTGCGCAAATTCGTTTAAGATTTTCTTAAAAGAAACATGAAATGAGTTAGTTTGAACGGCCGGGTTAAAGCTACCACAAGATGATCTGTAAAACTTGTAAATACTAACCAAGCGATGACTTGGAAATATTTATATACCTGGAAGAAGCAGAAATCTTTCATAATTACATGGCAAGAATTAAACATTTGTAACACGCTGTTCTTGATGATATCAATATAAATAAATGTGCATTATCTTTACTTCACTAATGCGGAGATATAATTTATTAAATAACAGCAAACATTTGTGAACGCTTTTATGAAGCTCCATTTAGTGACGCTTTATTTAGTGATGCCACATTAGTGACGCTCCTAATTTAGTGACGCTTTATTTAGTGACGCCAACTGTAGTGACGCTCAATCCTCTTTGGCTATTTATAACTTATGGATGCTGGTTACGTTGTTTTATAGATCTCTGCAGTTTGTCTTAGTACATTGTAACACACATCAGGTGGTGGAGCGGATATTGGTAGTTTCTGAATGTAACTGAGCTGGTTCCATAAATAACATAGAATATAGAAGAGTCACATAACTCCCTCTCAACGTGCCCATATCGTGAGTTCTTCATTCATCCCATTAGATAAAGAAGCCCTTTATAATTTACCAGCAAGAATCAACAATCAAGACTGAATCAAACAAAACGATGTCAACATTCACATCTTGAGCTTTTACCACATTCTTCAACATACAGAAACAATCTTACAACTTACCAACAAGAACCATGAGACAAGCCAGAGCTAGACAAGCCACCAGTGACGTCGCCATATTGTAATAGGTGATGGATCTGAAGTTTATGTGTTTTTTGTTTTGTTTCGGCGAGTATTTTCGGTATTCTAACCGAGTTGAGGTCAATGAACTGTTGAAAGAGCAAGATGGCGTCTAATATGTTACAGTATTTGTCTTGATCGCCGTAAATAAAATGACATGTTTGTGTTGTATTTTTGTGTCTAATCCCGTGATCAAACTTGCTATTTGTTTGATACTGTTACAGCAAATTTCTCTTTAATTCCTTGCTTTTTAAGAAACCCTTCATTGATATAATGTCTACACTTATGTGTTGTAGTATATCGTTTTAATTTAAGTTTGGCTAGCGGATGATGATCTGAAGCCACATCTGCTGCTCTATATACTTTTAAATCATCTAAAGATGACTTACACTTTGTACTAAGACATATGTGGTCAATTTGACACTCCGTTTTATAATCCGATGACACTCATGTAGCTTTATGTATTCTTTTATGTTGGAATATTGCTCCTCATATGTTAATAATTAAAATCACAAATGTTCGCGAATATCTCTCCATTCACATTCATTTCTCCAAGTCCATATTTTCCCATGATTTCTTGACCTACATTAAGTGGGTTTTGTTGTGCATAATATGCACATGCACTCTATAAACACCCCTAATAGTACATGAGAACTCATAATAACATGAACAATCCATTCAAAAGCTGGACTTATCAACTTCATCAGCGCCTATGAGTTCGTGCAACATGGTGCCTCCAAGGTCCGTGCATTGGCACCAGGAAGACTTTGTCCTAGTTCGCAGACAACACTTAAATAATGTTAGAGTAGCTAGAGCATACCATAGCGTAAACTGTGACACACAACCCACACTTGTCATTAGTAAAGTGAAGGCAGCCACCAACAAGATATACAAATCTAGAGAACCAGCCAGTCCTAAGATTAATATCGCTGTAACAAAACTACCCAACGACCACGAATGCCTTCCAGAAACGCACTGAAAGAGCAGAAAACCTGGACAGTGTCGATGATTCATTGAACCGACTAAAGTCGCGCATCCTTGACTGTGGAATCTCTTCTCTTGTTAAAGATAAACACTCCACCAACGATTGGACTCAAGAAAACTCGATGAATCTCATACCGCTTGTAGAGAAGAACAAGACTTTCATAACCTTTAAGAATTACCCATGCTTGATCACAAAAGACCATTTCAAACAGCAATAGCAGAAATGCAAGAGGAATGAAGGAGATATGGGAACGAGTATTAGTCAAATCTGTGCTCTACGATCCAGAAAGCTTCTCAGCTAAGCGATTCTCGAACTATGTATAACAACATAAAGATTGCTCTAGGCCCACACATTTCACAATTTACTCTCCTAAAAGACGAAAACGGTGAGCCTATCATTGTCAACTAAACAGCTGGAAAGATTGGTCGAACATTACTCAAGTCTCTACTTTGAAGACAGACCAGCAAGCCAACTCCTAGACCAGCAAGCCAACTGCTAGACCAGCAAGCCAACTCCTAGACCAGCAAGCCAACTCCTAGACCAGCAAGCCAACTCCTAGACCAGCAAGTCAACTCCTAGACCAGCAAGCCAACTCCTAGACCAGCAAGACCAGCAAGCCAACTCCTAGACCAGCAAGCCAACTCCTAGACCAGCAAGCCAACTCCTAGACCAGCAAGCCAACTCCTAGACCAGCAAGCCAACTCCTAGACCAGCAAGCCAACTCCTAGACCAGCAAGCCAGCTCCTAGACTAGCAAGCCAACTCCTAGACCAGCTATTAAAAAAAATTATTTAAAAAAAACTATCCAACTGCATAAGGAACTTCATAATGTTGTTAATCACCTCCCATGTGGAACAGCCTCATATACGCGCCGAAGTATTGTAACAATATACCCGCCGAAGTATTGTAACAATATACCCGCCGAAGTATTGTAACAATATACCGCCGAAGTATTGTAACAATATACCCGCCGAAGTATTGTAACAATATACCGCCGAAGTATTGTAAGTATTGTAACAATATACCCGCCGAAGTATTGTAACAATATACCCGCCGAAGTATTGTAACAATATATCCGCGGAAGTATTGTAACAATATACCCGCCGATGTATTGTAACAATATACCCGCCGAAGTATTGTAACAATATACGCGCCGAAGTATTGTAACAATATACCCGCCGAAGTATTGTAACAATATACGCGCCGAAGTATTGTAACAATATATCCGCCGAATTATTGTAACAATATACCCGCCGAAGTATTGTAACAATATACCCGCCGAAGTATTGTAACAATATACCCGCGGAAGTATTGTAACAATATACCCGCCGATGTATTGTAACAATATACCCGCCGAGGTATTGTAACAATATACCCGCCGAAGTATTGTAACAATATACCCGCCGAAGTATTGCAACAATATATACCCGTCGAAGTATTGTAACAATATACCCGCCGATGTATTGTAACAATAAACCCGTCGAAGTATTGTAACAATATACCCGCCGAAGTATTGTAACAATATACCCTTCGAAGTATTGTAACAATATACCCGCCGAAGTATTGTAACAGTATACCCGCCGAAGAATTGTAACAATATACCCGCCGAAGTATTGTAACAATATACCCGCGGAAGTATTGTAACAATACACACGCCGAAGTACTGTAACAATATAACCGCCGAAGTATTGTAACAATATATCCGCCGAAGTATTGTAACAATATACCCGTCGAAGTATTGTAACATTATACCCGCCGAAGTATTGTAACAATATACCCGCCAAAAGTATTGTAACAATATACCCGCCAAAAGTATTGTAACAATATACCCGTCGAAGTATTGTAACAATATACCCGTCGAAGTATTGTAACAATATACCCGCCAAAAGTATTGTAACAATATAACCGTCGAAATCTTGTAACAATATACCCGCCGAAGTATCGTAACAATATACCCGCCGAAGTATTCTAACAATATACCCGCGGAAGCACTGTAACAATATACCCGCCGAAGTATTGTAACAATATACCCGCCGAAGTATTGTAACAATAAAACCGCCGAAGTACTGTAACAATATACTCGCCGAAGTATTGTAACAATATACCCGCGGAAGTACTGTAACAATATAACAGCCGAAGTCTTGTAACAATATACCCGCCGAATTATTCTAACAGTAAACCTGCAGAAGTATTGTAACAATATACCGGCCGAAGTATTGTAACAATATACCCGTCGAAGTATTGTAACAATATACCCGCCGAAGTATTGTAACAATATACCTGCCGAAGTATTGTAACAATATACCGGCCGAAGTATTGTAACAATATAACTGCCGAAGTACTGTAATAATATACCCGCCGACGTATTGTAACAATATACCCACCGAAATAATGTAACAAAATAACCGCCAAAGTATTGTAACAATATACCCGCAGAAGTATTGTAACAGTATACCCGCCGAAGTATTGTGACAATATACTCACCGAAGTATTGTAACAATATACCCGCGGAAGTACTGTAACAATATACCCGCCGAAGTATTGTAACAATATACACGCCGAAGTATTGTAACAATATACCCGCCGAAGTATTGTAACAATATACCCTCCGAAGTATTGTAACAATATACCCGTCGAAGTATTGTAACAATATACCCGCCGAAGTATTGTAACAATATAGCCTCCGAAGTATTGTAACAATATACCCGCCGAAATATTGAAACAATATACCAGCCGAAGTATTGTAACAATATACCCGCCGAAGTATTGTAACAATATACACGCCGAAGTACTGTAAAAATATAACCGCCTACCATTGTAACAATATACCCGCCGAAGTATTGTAACAATATACCCGCCGAAGTATTGTAAGAATATACCCTCCGAAGCATTGTAACAATATACCCGTCGAAGTATTGTAACAATATACCCACCGAAGTATTGTAAGAATATACCCGCCGAAGTATTGTAACAATATACCCCGTATTATAACAATACAGCTGAAGTTTGTAACAATATACCCGCCGAAGTATTGTAACAATATACCCGCCGAAGTATTATAACAATATACCCGCCGAAGTCTTGCAACAATATGAAGTCTTGTAACAAAATATCCGCCCAAGTATTGTAACAATATACCCGCCGAAGTATTGTAACAATATACCCGCCGAAGTCTTGTAACAATATACCCGCCGAAGTCTTGTAACAATATACCCGCCTAAGTATTGTAACAATATACCGCCGAAGTATTGTAACAATATACCCGCCGTAAGTATTGTAACAATATAACCACCGAAGTACTGTAACAATATACCCGTCTAAGTATAGTCTTGTAACAATATACCCGCCGAAGTATTGTAACAATATACCCCCGAAGTATTGTAACAATATACCAGCAGACGTATTGTAACAATATAACGAATATTGTAATCGCCGAAGTCTTGTAAGAATATAACCGCGGAAGTCTTGCAACAATATACCCGCCGAAGTCATGTAACAATATATCCCCCAAGTATTGTAACAATATACCAGCAGACGTATTGTAACAATATACCGCCCGAATTATTGTAAAAAAATACCCGCCGAAATATTGTAACAATATACCCGCCGAAGTATTGTAGCAATATAACCGCCGAAGTATTGTAACAATATACCCGCCGAAGTATTGTAACAATATACCAGCAGAAGTATTGTAACAATATACCGCCCGAATTATTGTAACAATATACCCGCCGAAGTATTGTAACAATATACCCGCCGAAGTATTGTAATAATATACCCGCCGAAGTATTGTAACAATATAACCGCCGAAGTATTGTAATAATATACCCGCCGAAGTGTTGTAACAATATACCCGCCGAAGTCTTGTAACAATATACCCGCCGAAGTCTTGTAACATTATACCCGCCGAAGTATTGGAACAATATACCTGCCGAAGTATTGTAACAATATACCCGCCGAAGTACTGTAACAATATACCCGCCGAAGTAATGTAAGAATGTACCCGCCGAAGTATTGTAACAATATACCCGCTGATGCATTGTAAGAATATGCCCGCCGAATTACTGTAACAATATACCCGCTGAAGTATTGTAACAATATGCCCGCCGAAGTATTGTAACAATATACCCGCCGAAGTACTGTAACAATATTACCGCCGAAGTACTGTAACAATATACCCGCCGAAGTATTGTAACAAAAATAACCGCCGAAGTATTGTAACAATATACCCGCCGAAGTACTGTAACAATATACCCGCCGAAGTATTGTAACAATATACCCGCCGAAGTACTGTAACAATATAACCGCCGAAGTACTGTAACAATATACCCGCCGAAGTATTGTAACAATATACCCGCCGAAGCAATTAATGACAATCTTGAACCACTCCTGCCCAACCTCTACAAATGCTGGAGAACCAGAGATATACTCCAGGCAAAGAAAGATACCGAGATTGTAGCGTTATACAAGAATAAAGGGAACAAGGGAGATTGTAATAACTATAGGGTTATCTCCCTCCTGAGTATAAGCGGAAATGTGAAATGAAAAAAAAAATAGATATAGAAAAAAACAATAAAAAACCGAATTGTTAAAGCTTCACTTAACAAGTGGACAAAACAAATCACAACGACGTTTCAGCTCATAAGGCAATAAGAAGGATCAAACATATAACACTCACATATGTATTTAAAATAAACATATATATATATATATATAATCATTTCGAACAAAACAAAGAAATACAAATAAACTTAAAATAAAACCTTCCCTGTATAATTTCACAAAACAAAAAAAGAAATAAAAATAAACATTTATTTAAGTGGTATCGTACATACCGAACACAACACTATCTAGCTGCTTGCAGCAACCGTTCGGAGAAAGATTGTAAAGATTCAAAATGGCAGGCCTTAAATACAATACCAGATATGGCCCCGCCCCTAACATCTGTTTAATCTGTCCATTAGGCAACAGGCGAACGATTGCAGTGCTGCGGCATAGCTGGTATGAAGGAGACAGTGGGCGTAACGGGAGCCAGTGGGCGTAGGATGTAACGTGTACTTTAATAAAGTAATGGGTTATTAATAGTTATTCATGACATTCAACTGTCATTCAGTCATTCATCTGCCATTCATAGCCAATCATGTCATGTATATTTCATCAGTATTCATTCAACTGTCATTCATAGTCGTTCATGTCATCCATCTGTCTTTATAATCATTCTTATAATTAATCTGTCATCTGTGGTCACTCAGCTGTCATTTATGGTCACCCATGTCATTCATTTGTCGGAAAAAATTCATTTCATTCATCTGTCATTCGTAGTCATTAATATGTCAGTCTTGTTCTCTTATGTTATTCAGAGTCACACATGCTATCTATCTGTCAGTCATAATAATCCAAGTCATCCATCTTCCAGTTACAGTCACTCATATCATTCACATATCAGTTATAGACATTCATGGCATTCAAATGTCATTTATAGTACTCCATCTGTCATTCGTAGTAGTTCATAGTCGCTTATGACATTTATCTGTCAGTTTTAGTCGCTCATGTTATTTATCTGACATTCAGAGTCGTTAATGACATTCGTCTGTCTTTCCTAGTCAGTCATCTGTAATTCATAGCCTGTATATCATTCATCTCTCATCTATAGGATTTCTTGTGTCACACATGCCATTCATTTGTAAGTAATATTCACTCGTGTCATTCATATGTCAGTCATACTCATACATATCATCAATCTGTCATTGGTAGTTACTTATGTCATTCACAGTCATTGATTTGTGATTCAAAGTCAATCATGTTATTCATATGTCATTCATAGTCACTCATGTCATTCATCTGTCAATAATAGTCACTATGGCATTCTTCGGCCTTTTTAATCATTCGTCTCTCATTTATAGTCACTCATGCCATTCATAGTACCTGTGCCATTCATGTGTCAGTCATAGTCATGCATATCATCAATCTGTCAGTTAATATCATTCATGTCTTTCTTCTGTCATTTGTAGTAATTCATGTCAGCTGTAGTCTCTCATGCCATTCATTTGTATTTCATAGTCACTCATGTCCTTCATCTGCCAGTCATAGTCGCTCATGCCATTCATATTCAGTGATCGTCATTCAGTTCATTCATCTATCAGTTATAGTCACTCATGACATCATATGTCATTGATAGGCATTCACCTGTCATTTGACGTCAGTCATAATCTCTCATGTTATTCGTATGGCATTCATATCATTCTTCTGTCAGTTATAGTCACTCATTTGCCAATCTTAGTCACTCATGCCATTCATCAGTCACTCATCGTCACTCAAGTTATTCATCATTCAGTGGTGGTTATTAATGTCATGTCAATGTCTTTGATAGCAATTATGTCATATTTCTCTCTGTCTTAGTCATTTATCTGTCGTTCAATGACACTCATGTCATTCATCTGTCATTCTTAATCAATAATGCCATTAATCTGTCAGCAATATTCTTTCATGTCATTCGTAGTAATTCATATGTCAGCGAAAGTCTCTCATGTCATTCATCTGTTAGTCATAGTCACTCATATCATTCATAGTCACTTGTGTCATTCATCTGTCAGTCATAGTCACTCATATCATTCATAGTCACTTGTGTCATTCATCTGTCAGTCATAGTCACTCATATCATTCATAGTCACTTGTGTCATTCATCTGTCAGTCATAGTCACTCATGTCATTCATAGTCACTTGTGTCTATCATTCATAGTCACTTGTGTCATTCATCTGTCAGTCATAGTCACTCATATCATTCATAGTCACTTGTGTCTATCATTCATAGTCACTTGTGTCATTCATCTGTCAGTCATAGTCACTCTTATCATTCATAGTCTTAAAAAAGAGAGCCCTAAAACTGTTTGAGACGAATCTCGATTCTTTTATTATTACAATAAACTGAACATCTGTTTCTGTTTGACACTTTATCCATAATATGTGGATGTTTCATTTGCTGTTTCAGCATTAAAATGGAGTTTTGATATAACGATTATCAAAATCCATTATTTCATTTCTTCTTCTCTTTCCTTCCTCATTTACCTTTCAGCGTCGAGAGGAGATACAATTGGCGGTCTTTTGCCCTTCTGTTCGCCTCTGCTGCTGTTATCTTTCCTAGTGCTTCTGATCCAACCATAATTTTTGTGGTCGACCATTGGGTCTGGTATTCTCACAACGTTTTTTGAAGGCTCGTTGTGATGTGTTTTTGTCTTTCTGCCTTGCCACGTGGCCAAACCATTTTATATTTTGTTTCTTTACATATTTGATGCGGGGGCTATTCCTAGCTTTTTTTCAATCAATTCTTCATTTCTGATCTTATCTCTCAGACTGTATCTTGTCATTCGTGTGACACATTTCATTGCAGAAGAGGTTATTTTTCTTACTATTATTATTTACATTTGACTTCTCTAATTACTGTCAAGTCAGACGTATAGTTAAAAAAAAAAAAAAAGTAAAGTACCCCTGTCACGCCAAGTTGTGTATAGCGAATATGGTGTTAGCGACCATAAATTTTACCGACCTTCGGCACATGCTTTTTAGGGTAATGTGGTCGGTATTACGCCGTGCCGCTTTACTTTCCCAGAAAATATATGGTTCCCATTTAAGACTTGGTGAACCGGAATCCCCCGGTTGGGATTGAACCCTACCTCTTGTCCTTTATATTCCAGTTCACTAACCACTGAGCTATCGCTGCTCAACTCGTATAGTGAATAACAATAGATAAAAAGAAATAAAAAAATAAAAATAAAAAAAAAATAAAATAAAAAAGTAGCAATGGAAGACATTTCCGCCAAACAAACTTAAAGGGAATATGATGTTAGCGACAATAGTTTGTAAAAGTAAGCAACACATTTTTAGGATGTTGCTCAAAACACTCGATTAAAATTTTGATGGAACCATAGTTTGGTGATCGAAACCACTTGCTCTTATCGGGCTGATTCGCTACAAAAAGAACAACGCTGCACAACTTGTGATATCAGCATTGTTAAATAACGTATGTCTGACAGAATTAGGAGAGCATAAAGAGAATCTCTCACACTAGCTTCCTACGTGCTTGGTCATGTTATTTCTATTTCACTGCCAACAGAGTGAAGCTCGTAATTCTCTCAATGCCAATGTAAAGTCCATATCGTTTTGATGTATTTGTTTGATTGTCGGGCATGTCTTGACTTTGATATTCAGAACAAGTAAAGCATTCTTCAAAAAGTGTTCTAAGATCTGAACTTTTCAGTGTTATTCATGAGTCTTCTTCTTCTATCTTTCAGTTTCCTGTGGAGCATAGGTCTTCATCAAACACTTTCAGCTCCATGGGGAGCATATGTTTTCAACAAACACTTTCAGCACACTTTGGAGCATATATTTCCAACATACACTTTCCAAGTCGTTTTGTTTCTTGCCATTATTTTAAAATCATATCATGTCTTCCTCATCATCTTCATCTCTGCATCCATCTGTCTTCTCCAAGAAATCCTTGGTCTATCTCTTTGTCGTTTTCCCTGGGGATTCCAATAAAGGGTCTGTTGTGTAAAACTCTCACTTGGTTTCCGCAGTGTGTGTCCTATCTAGGGTCATCTTCTTCGCAGTTTATCTTTACCCACTGGTAATTGGCTGGTACATTTCCTTAATTCCATGTTAGTAATTTTGTCCTATCATTAAAATCCATTTATTCTTCGCAAGCATCCATTAATAAAAGTATGTATCTTTATGATCGCCATTTTTGTTGTTCCCCATGTTTCACAGCTATATAATAGGACTGACTTAACATTGGAGTTGAAGATTTTTCCATGAATAGATTTTTGCTACCGTTAGTCGGTTCTGGAGTCTGTAGTTACCTGTTTAGAGAAGTAGTGTGATGGTGGGAGGTGTTTTGGCTGATGGTATATGAGATCATTACTGTTGCCTATTTTCATACATTGTTTTTACCTTGGTTTACATTTGTAGCGTATCGTGGCTTTGAATTATTTGTAGTTCGATAGTTGTGAATTTATACAGCCCGATTTAAAGACAGCAAAAGCTACTATGGCTTCAGTTGTATTACAATAAGGAGGTTTCATGTACTATTTTTACAGGTATTATACAGTGAGAGTGTTTCAACTATAATTTTTTTCAGCTATTATAAAGTAAGAGTGTTTCAACTATAATGTTTTCAGCTATTATACAGTGAGAGTGTTTCAACTATAATGTGTTCAGCTATTATAAAGTAACAGTGTTTCAACTATAATGTGTTCAGCTATTATAAAATAAGAGTGTTTCAACTATAATGTGTTCAGCTATTATACAGTGAGAGTGTTTCAACTATAATGTGTTCAGCTATTATAAAGTGAGAGTGTTTCAACTATAATGTTTTCAGCTATTATACAGTGAGGGTGTTTTTCAAATATAATTTGTTCAGCTATTATACAGTGCGAGTGTTTCAACTATAATGTGTTCAGCTATTATACAGTGAGAGTGTTTCAACTATAATGTGTTCAGCTATTATAAAGTGAGAGTGTTTCAAATATAATGTTTTCAGCTATTATACAGTGAGGGTGTTTTTCAAATATAATTTGTTCAGCTATTATACAGTGCGAGTGTTTCAACTATAATGTGTTCAGCTATTATACAGTGAGAGTGTTCAACTATCATGTTTTCAGCTATTATACAGTGAGAGTCTTCTCTCTCTTCTACCTTTCAGCTGCCTGTCGTGTATAGGTCTTAAACAGACACTTTCCACGTCTTTCTATTTCTTCCCATTCTTTTAAGATGTTTTTATGTCTTTACCCCATTATCTTCATCTCTGCTTCCATCTGCCTTCTCCAAGAATTCCTTGGTCTTCCTCATTGTCTTTTCCCATGGGGATTCCAAAAATGGGCCTGTTGTGTAATACTCTTATTTGCTTTCTGCAGTGTTTCCAACCCAGAGCCATCGTCTTCACTGTATCTCTTATGCAGTGGTATTTGACCGGTACATTTCCATAATTCTATGTTAGTGATTTTGCCCTGCCATTTCCATCCTTTTATTCTGCGTAAACATTCATTAATGAAAGTCTGTCTATCTTCATGATTGCCAATTTTATTGATCGTCATGTTTCACAGCCATACAATAAGATTGACTTAACGTTGAAGTTGAAAAGTTTTATTTTAGTATCTAACATAATTTCTTTGGATTTTCATATGTTTACCAGTGCAATAAAAGCTCCACTTGCTTTTGATATCCTTATTTTGGTATCATTTTCTGCTCTTCCCGCTTCATCTATATTACTGCCCATGCACATATATATGTAAGAGTGTACGTCTAATAGAGGTATTTCTCCTAGTTTTTTTTTTTTTTGGTTATTGCCAACTGCATTAATTCTCATAATGTTGGTCTTAACTCTATTAATTTTCAGTCATAGCTGTTGAGATCTCTCTTCAAGTATGCTCATGTTATCCTGCATCTGTTGATGTCTGTGTGATAGGAGAGCTATGTCATCAGCAAAGACTAAATCATCAAGTTGCTTGGTCAGTGACCACTGGATTCCATTTCTGTTATTTTGAGTTATTTTCATAATACAAAATATGGCCAGTAGCAAGAGAAATGGAGACAGAAAGCATCCTGCCTTACTCTTGTTCTTATTTCAAATGCTTCTGTAAGCTGTCCTTCATGCACCACACTAGATTTCATTCCTTCATACATTGATTTTATCAGATTAATAAACATTATGGGGATTCCGTAATGACTCAGCAATTTCCAATGCATTCTTCGTCTAAACTATAAAATGCCTTTTCGTAATCTATGAATCCAATATAAAGTGGGGACTGTAGTTCTAAACTTTGTTCCACTATTATAAGTCATCAACATCAAGTACCGGGCCTGCTGGCGTAGGTGATCATGTCTCTCCAAATCTTTCGATCACGACAGCTATTTATCACTTCTGTTGTTGACCTTCTGCCAAGCCATTTCTCTTAAGCTGTCTGGTATTTTTTATCCTTGCTTCCCTCTATCTCTTCGTCCCTCAATTTTCGCAGTTGTTACAATATATTCTAGTTGTTCTCTTCTCATTACTTTGGCCAGAAAATGATGATTGTTTCTTCCAATTATAGGAAATTAGCTTTCTTTTTGCTTTCGCTGCTTTCAGAACATTTTCATTACTCTTCTTAGCTGTCCATGGTATTCTCAACATTCTTCTGTGAATTCACGTTTCTACAGACTCCAGTGATTTTTGTGTCTGTTGTCCTATTGTCACTGACTCACATACATATGTTAAGACTGGCTCTACATACCATTTAAGACTATTGTTCTTGTTTCTATTGTCAAAAATGGATTGCATAGTATCTTCCTCATTTTTGGAAAGCTGCTTTTGCCTGAGCCATTCTCCATTTCACCTCTGTTGTACATCTTCTGTTTCAGGTTAACAAAGTTCCCAAATATTTAAATTCATTTACGTGTTTTAATATTGTTCCACTTGTCATTATTTTGCACTGAGGTGATGTCATTTTTACAGTTGTTACCATTACTGCTACTATTATACGTAGAGTAGTTATTTGATCAGCACATGATCTGTTCTTCCTAAAACCTGTTTGTTAATCTCTCAAATGTTTCTCTATGGACTCTTTTAGTCTCTCCAGAATGATTCTGCTTAATAATTTTCCTGGCACTGATAGTAGAATAATTACCCTATAATTTGTGCACTCCTGTAAACGTCCTGAGGGTGTTCAACTATAATGTTTTCACCTATTATATAGGGAGAGTGTTCAACTATAATGTTTTCAGCTTTTTTATAGTGAGAGTGTTCAACTATGATATTGTCAGCTATTAGACAGTGAACGTGTTTAACTATCATCATTTCAACTACTATATGTGAACGTGTTCAACTATTATGTTTTCAGCTATTATACAGTGTATAAATATACATTTATATACTCAGAAAATACAACAGAACATCAAAGGGAGGTAGGAATACTGATAAAAAGAGAGCTACACAAATATTTAAGTACCCACTGTGAAGCCCTCTCATTTTGGACATCTCTCTCTTTCTCTTGACAACTCTGTCAACTCTTTAATTTAATAATAACGTTTCCTCACTCGATCACCATCATTTATATAATCGAACACGAACACTATCTAGATCGGCAGCCCTTTTATTCATTCTAACTCCTCAACCGTGAAAGTCATCTTTTACCCTCCAACCAGCACTCATATCAACTACTATCTCATTCTCTCCTCCTATGCAAAATTGAACTAATCTATTCTACTTATTTGTTGCCGTATACCCTACTTCGGTCCGTTCCCATCGAACGTCCCAGCCTACTCTACTCTACCTATTCCTAACTAACGGCTTTTATTAACGGCTTTTACTTCTGCTAGTTCATTCTTTGGTGATCTATCTATAATTACTCTATAGTGATCCAACTACTCTGTAAATGTTCTACTGCGACATCTTAGTGTTCTTATTGCTCCAAAATGTTCCATTGTGCCATGTCGGTGCCAATCTCCGGCGGCTTCTTAATGTTCTTATTGCTCCAAAATGTTCCACTTCACCATGCCGTTGCCAATCTCCGGCGGCTTCTTAATGTTCTTATTGCTCCAAAATGTTCCACTTCACCATGTCGGTGCCTATCTCTAGCGGCTTCTTAATGTTCTTATTGCTCCAAAATGTTCCACTTCACCATGTCGGTGCCTATCTCTAGCGGCTTCTTAGTGTTCTTATTGCTCCAAAATGTTCCACTGTTCTATATCGATGTCAACCTCCAGCCTATATTCTACTCTGTGTTCCAATATACGTCCGCTCAGCATGACTGCCGATCTCGAGCTCTGTCTGTACTCCACGGCTCCCAATCTCCAGCTCTGCCTGTACTCCACGGCTCCCAATCTCCAACTATGTCTGTACTCCACGGCTCCCAATCTCCAGCTCTGTTTGTACTACATGGCTCCCAATCTCCAGCTCTGTCTGTACTCCACGGCTCCCAATCTCCAACTCTGTCCGTACTCCACGGCTCCCAATCTCCAACTCTGTCTGTACTCCACTGCTCCCAATCTCCAACTCTGTCTGTACTACATGGCTCCCAATCTCCAACTCTGTCCGTACTCCACGGCTCCCAATCTCCAACTCTGTCTGTACTACATGGCTCCCAATCTCCAACTCTGTCCGTACTCCACGGCTTCCAATCTCCAAATCTGTCCGTATTCCACGGCTCCCAATCTCCAACTCTGTCCGTGCTCCACTGCTCCCAATCTCCAACTCTGTTCGTACTCCACGGCTCCCAATCTCCAACTCTGTCCATACTCCACGGCTCCCAATCCCAAACTCTGTCCGCACTCCACGGCTCCCAATCTCCAACTCTGTCTGTATTACATGGCTCCCAATCTCCAACTCTGTCCGTTCTCCACGGCTCTCAATCTCCAACTCTGTCCGTACTCCACTGCTCCCAATCCCAAACTCTGTCCGTACTCCACTGCTCCCAATCTCCAACTCTGTCTGTATTACATGGCTCCCAATCTCCAACTCTGTCTGTACCACATGGCTCCCAATCTCCAACTCTGTTCGTACTACATGGCTCCCAATCTCCAACTCTTTTCTTCGTTGTATCCTTGCAACCGTCTCTCTATCTCTACGTCATGAACCCTTCCTCTACGTCATTTCTCCTTCTGTATATGTTTGTGCTTAATTTATACTTCCCCATCCTTCATCTCTTGGTGTGCAATTCCCCGCTACACAAATCCCCACTATTATATACAATCAGCTATACATTCCCTGCTATAACTGGACATACAGCGATAGGATTATACTACTCAAGTTGAAAGCAAAACCATTCGACATAGCAATAATACAGACATATGCACCTACTCAAGACTACACAGATGAACAAATAGAGGCATACTATGAAGACCTAAATAAAGCTATGGAACAAGTGAAATCTTCAGACATCTTGATTGTAATGGGTGACATGTACGCTAAAGTAGGAAAAGGTAGATATAAGACCACTATAGGAAATCATGGTTTAGGATAAATAAATGACAGAGGAGAAAGTTTAATACAATTATGTGAAGAAAACAGGCTGATAATATGTAACACCTACTTTGAGCAAGAGAAAAGGAAACTATACACATGGAAAAGCCCTGGAGATAAGAAGAGGCATCAAATAGATTCTATCTATCTATTGACCTTTCGAGCCGTAACCGGCCCATAGGGCGTAGACCAAGATACACCTTCTCCTATATGAATTTTTGTTCTAGCAGTTTTCTTTTAAAGATATTTTATCAAATCTCGCCATCTGTCTCTGTTCTGTGCAAGCAGTTCTATCTCATTGAGGGAGCCGATTCCTGCTGCTCTTGCCTCTCTCATCAATGTTCTTCTCAGTGTCTCCCTGGTTCTTCCTCTTTTTCTTTTACCTGTTGTTTCCCATATGAGGGCTTGCTTTGCTATTCGATTATTATCTCTTCTCATCACATGTCCAACGTATGACCATCGTCTTTTCTTTATTACTGAAGATATTAGTGGTTGATTGGCGATTTCTCTAATTTCCTCGTTTGTTTTGAATTCGTTCCATTCTATACCAAGTATTTTCCTTAGACATTTATTTTCGAATGCGTTCAACTTTGTTTCTATATCTCTTGTTGTTTTCCAGCTTTCACACGCATACGTAAGGGTTGATAGTACATTTGATTTGAATAGCCTAAGTTTTGTGTTTGTGCTAATGAGTTTTGATTTCCACAACTTTTCAAGGCTTCTGAAAGACATTGCTGCTTTAGCCAGTCTGATTCTAATTTCTTTGCTCGTATCCCCTTCTCGATCAATGTGACTTCCAAGATAGATGAAGTGATCGATCTCTTCTACTGGTTTGTTTTCCATGTATATTTTGTCACTTGTTGGAATTAAACTTTTCATGACTTTAGACTTTTCATGATTGACCTCAAGCCCAATTTTGCTGGCTATTGATGATAGTTCATTTGTGTTTTCCTGCATCGTTTTTATCTGATTGCTGATGAGAACTATGTCATCAGCAAAGTCCAGGTCCTCCAAATGGTCTCCTTGTATCCATTCGATGCCTTTATTACCAGTGCAGCATTTCTTCATTATGAAGTCCATAACAATTCCAAATAACAAGGGCGATAAAATACATCCTTGTTTAACCCAGTTTCTATTGGGAAACATTCGCTCAGTCCTTCCTCTGTTCGAACTGCACATGTGTAACCATCATACATGTCTTTGATAATATTTATGATTTTTGATGGTAAGCCATATTGCTTCAGAATTTTCCACAAAGAATCTCTATGAATACTATCAAATGCTTTTTTGAAGTCGATGAAGTTAAGTACAAAAGGTTTTTGCTTTTCAATGTGTTCCTCCAATATAAGTCGTAGAGTGAAAATGTGGTCAAGACAGCTTCTCCCTTTTCTAACCCCAGCCTGTTCTTCACGCATCACTGTATCTATTGAATCCTTTATTCTATTTAGGATGATTTTACAGAATAACTTTGAGGCAACTGACAAAAGTGTCACGCCTCTCCAGTTGTTACAATCTCTAAGATTGCCCTTTTTTGGGATCTTAACAATGATTCCTTTTTTCCATTTATGAGGCGTCTTCTCTGTTTTCCAAATGATGTTGAACATTTTTTGGAGATGTATTAAATTATGGCTATCAATTGCCTTGAGGATCTCAGCTGTTAACTTATCCTCTCCAGCAGCCTTGTTATTGGTCATTAGCTTTAAGGTGGTTTCTATTTCACTCAAGGTGAAGTCATCTAAATTTACATCTAATTCTGCTGCTGGTGTTTCAGCTTCAAAATCTATTAAACTGTGAGGTAGTGGACGGTTAAGAATTTCTTTGAAGTGTTCCGCCCAACGAGCTTTTATGTCTGCGCTTGTTGTTAGCATTAATCCAGATTTGTCTAGAATTGGTGTTCCACTGGATGTATAGGTGTTTGTCAGCATCTTTTGTACAGTATAAAGAGTTCTGCTGTCTCCTGTAATTGCAGCTGTCTCTGCTTTCTCTGCCAAGTTGTCTATATAAGCTCTTGTATCTCTTCTTGCCGAACTTTTCACTTTGTTGTCTAATTCTTTGTATGTTGCTTTTGCCAGAACCTTTCCAAGATCTGTCTTTACATTAGTCATGGCTCTCTTTGCTTCTCTTCTTTCTTTGATGTATTTCCATGTGGTGTCTGAGATCCAAGCTCGTTTTTCCATTTTCTTCAGTCCAGCACTTGCTTCTGCTGCTGTCATTAGTATTTTGCTCTGTGAGTCCCACATTTCATTGATATCTAAGTCTATTTCACCAAGTGCTGAATAACAATTACTTAGCTCTATGTTAAACTTTTCCTTTATGGCTTCATCTTTCAGTTTATGACTATCAATTTTATGTGTAATTGACCTCTTCTGTTGGTTTCTAAATTTTAATCTTATTTTCCCAATGCACAGGTTGTGGTCACTATTAACATCAGCACCTCTGTATGCTCTTACATCTATTAATGATGATCTGAATTGTTGTTTAATACATAGGTGGTCAATTTGATTTGATGTTCTATCATCAGGAGATATCCATGTTGTTTTGTGGATATTTTTGTGTGGAAATAATGTCCCACCTATAACTAAATCTTCTATTAAACATAATTCTATTAATCTTTCTCCATTCTGACTTGTTGTATTACAGCCTTCTCTCCCCATCACATGTTCCACTCCTGCGTTATCTTGTCCTACTTTGGCGTTGAAGTCTCCCATTACAATTAAAAGATCGTGTTTTGGTATTTTGTTTATAAGTTGTTGCAGTTGGTTATAAAAATCATCCTTAACTTCATCATCAGCTTCGTTAGTAGGCGCATAACATTGAATAATTGAAAGTCTTCCATGTTTTGTTTTGTATCGTGTTCGTATCAGACGGCTATTTACTGGTTCCCATTCTAATAAACTTCTTGCAGCTTTGTCTGTCATCATTATGCCTACTCCTTCACGGTGTTTTCCATCTTCCCTTCCAGAAAAAACTACTATTTTATTATCAATAGATCTCCTACCTGTTCCAGGCCAGCGCATTTCGCTTAATCCTAAAAATATCTAGATCGTATCTGTCCATCTCGCTCGCGACCTGTGCATGTTTCGTCGGAGCGGCCATTGTTCGCACATTCCAGAATCCTATTTTTGTTGTTGTTTTAGGGCCGAAAAAACTATCACTACTATCTACTGCTAATTTACACATTCTGTATCAGGTCTACGTTTCATTAACAACATCGTTTTTACGATAGCGGCTTGTTAAACCTCTGATCAACGGTTCTATACCAAGCCGGAGAAAAATAATTCCTCCATTTTGGAAACAACCGGAAAACTTTACAAATAGATTACATAATGATAAAAGAAAGGTTCCGTAACAGCGTAATGAAAGCCAAAACCTACCCAGGAGCAGATATTAATTCAGATCACAATCCTGTAATGATTAAAATGAAAATCAAACTAAAGAGAAACAACCAAAACTCTAATTCATCAACAAATCCACTAGATATAACAGCTTTAAATCAAAAAGATATTAAAGATACCTATACAATACAAGTAAAGAACACATACCAGAAGCTGCTAGAAGAAGTAATTGAACAATACAGAAGAGAAAATCCTGATGAAAAAGTAACAACCAAATGGCAATGCATAAAGAAAAGCATACAAGGAACATGCGACACCTTACCCAAAAGAGAAAAGAACAAAAAACAAAAATGGATAACTAACACCATCTTAGAAAAAATGGAAGAAAGGAGACAAGCGAAGAACACTGCCCAATACAATAAAATAGATAATGAGATACGCAAAATGTGCAAAAAGGCAAAAGAAGACTGGCTCAGCCAAAAATGTAGAGAAATAGAAACTATGGAAAGCAAACAAGACTTAAGAGGAATGCACACAGAAGTAAAGAGAATGACTAACAAAAATAAAAAAAAGCCACAGAAGGTGGATGTATTGCAGACAAAAAAGGAAAAATGCTAACCGACAATAAGGATATTATAGATAGATGGCAGGAATATATATAACATAACTATTTCATGATCAAAGGGACAAGAAACCAGTTTTAAAATGTACATCAGGCTATAAAATCTTAAATTCTGGTGGTGGAAAAAGCTATAAAAACAATTAAAAAGGGAAAAGCAGCAGGACCTGACAGCATACAGATAGAGGTGATACAGGCACTAGAAGATTTTGGCATTGAAGTGATTACAGACATATGCAACGACATATACCACACATGATACATACCAAATGAACTAAAACATCAACTTTCATTGCATTGCCTAAAAAGTATGGTGCAGTTGAATGCAGTGACTTTAGAACAATAAGCTTAATGAGCCATGTTACAAAAATCATGCTAAAAGTTATACAAGGAAGGATTCAGAATAAAATCAATACTGAATTAGATGAGCAGCAATTTGGATTGAGGAAAAATAGCGGGACAAAAGAAGCTTATTCTGCATGAGAACATTAATCGAAAAATACACAGAAGTAAACAAACCAATATATGCCTGCTTCATAGACTAAACCAAAGCTTTTGATAGAGTACAACACAAACAGCTTATAGACTGCCTACAAGAGATACATCTAGATGACATGGACATACGACTAATATGCAATCTATACTGGGAGCAAACAGCAATAATAAAATATCGCAAACAGAACTCTACACCCATTGATATAAAAAGATGAGTAAGACAAGGATGCATCCTATCACCAAGCTTGTTCAATCTATACACCAAGCAAATTTTTAAAACATCATAGAGATGTCAGGCCTAAACATTAATGGAAAGATAATCAATAACCTAAGATATGTTGACGATACTGCACTACAAGCAAAAAAATTCTAAAGATCTACAACAATTATTTAATGAAATAAACATGACAAGCAAAAAATATGGACTAGATATGAATATCAAAAAGACTAAAACTATGATCATAAACAAAGAAGATACTCAAAACCCACAAGTGGATATCAAAATAGAAGGAATAGACCTGAAGACAGTTCAGAACTACAACTACCTTGGACATACTATAACCAGTGATGGAAAATGTGCAACTGAAATAAACAAAAGAATAGGAATGGCAAAAAGTAATTTTAATGTCATGAAGACATTACTAACATCAAAACAAATAACACCAGAGCTAAAACTAAGAATAGCAAAATTTTACATCTTCTCAATATTCCTGTATGGTGCAGAAACATGGACATTAGACAAGAAAACAGAACAGATAATTGAAGCCATGTGGATATATAGAAGAATAGGTAGAATTGGATGGAAGGAAAAGAAAACCAACGATGAAGTCTGAAAAAAAAAATAAAAATGAAAAGAGAACTACATGTACTAAGCACAATTCAAACAAGACAAATGCGATTTTTGGGCCATGTTAAAAGGCAAAACATCCTACTAAAAGTAATCCTGGAGGAGAAAATACAAGGTAAAAGAGGCAGAGGCAGGCCAAGATTAACATGGACGAGTAACATCAAAAGATGGAAAAATCAGCTATGACAACCTGCAACATCAAAGCAAGAGACAGAGCAGAATGGCGTACCATGATAGCCAACCTTCGATGTGGAGATGGCATTAGATGATGATGATGATACAGTGAAAGTGTTCAGCTATCATCATTTCAACTATTATATGTGAACGTGTTCAACTATTATGTTTTCAACTATTAAACAGTGACAGGGTTAACTATAATATGTTTAGCTATTATACAGTGAACGTGTTCAACTGTCATGTTTTCATATATTAAAAAGTAAGGTGATTCCATCTATCATGTTGTCAGCTATTATTCAGTGAGAGGAGTTCAACTATCATGTTTTCATTTATCATAGAGTGAGAGTGTTTGAACTATCATGTTTTCACCTAATGAATAGTAACAGTATTTCAAATATCGCGTTTTCAGCTATTATACAGCGAGAGTGCTCAGCTATCACGTTTTTAGCTATTATACAGTGAGAGTGTTTCAACTATAATGTTTTCATCTATTTTACAGTGAGTTTCAACCATCATGTTTTCGGCAATTATAGAGTGAGAGTGTTCAACTTTAATGTTTTTGGCTATTATACAGTGAACGTGTTCACCTATGATGTTGCCAGCTATTATACAGTGAACGTGTTCAACTATCATCTTTTCAGCTATTAAATAGTGAGAGTGTTCAGCTATCATCTGTTCAGCTATTATAAATGAACGTGTTTAACTATCACATTTTTAGTTATTATACAGTAAACATGTTTCAACTATCAAGCTTTCAGTTTTTTTAAAAATATAGAATTAGAGTGTTTGAATTATCATGTTTTCAGCTAAAGTATAGTAAGAGTATTTCAACTATCATGGTTTCAGCAATAAAACAGTTAGAGTGTTTCAACTATACTGTTTTCAGCTATTATACAGCGAGAGTGTTCAACTGTCATATTTTCATTTTTTTTTCCAGTGGGAATGTTCAACCATCATGTTTTGAGCTATTACACAGTGAGAGTGTTCAACTATCACATTTTTAGGTATTATACAGTGAGAGTGTTCAGCTACCGGTATTTTAGCTATTGTACAGTAAGACAACACAAGAAGAGATACAATACCAAAGGAAACCATAAGAACAATTGTAGGAATAAAACCCTGCCAGCAAGAATATATAGAAACAAAGAATTAAAGCTAAAATCGCAGTCACAATAGCAAACAAATGCCAACTTCTCCAACAACTACAAAATACAGTAAATATTGAAGATCATTGGAAACAGGTAAAGGATATATGGAACGATGCGAATAAACGCTGGGGAAACGAGAACGGCAGAATAAGTCATGGGTGACAGCAGAGACACTGGATAAAATTCAAGAAAAGAAAGAACAAGAAAGCAGACATAAATAAAAGCAAAACGAGAAGAATAAAGCCAAGATACAGGAAGCTTACATAGAGGTAGACAAAGAAGTGAGAAGATGCATAAAAATGGATAAGAGGAAATATATAGATGAATTAGCTAAAGAGGCAGAGGTAGCAAGAAATAATGGGAATATGAAAGAACTGTACAACATCACAAACAAATTAAGTGGAAAATACAAACAGATCAATGCCTTTATTAATGATAAGAAATTAAATCTGCTTAGTAATATAAGGGAGCGATTTAAACGGAGAGATTGAAAGAGCACTTTGAAGAACTTGTAATGTTATGTAATTTCCATAATATAACAGATGTGAAGTCAAGGATATGGTATGACCATAATATACCAGAGGTGAAGTCAATTATATGGTATGATCATAATATACCAGAAGTGAAATCAAAGATTTGGTACGACCATAATATACCAGAGGTGAAACCAAGATATGGTACGACCATAATATACCAGAGGTGAAACCAAAGATATGGTACGACCATAATATACCAGAGGTGAAACCAAAGATATGGTACGACCATAATATACCAGTGGTGAAACCAAAGGTATGGTGCGACCATAATATACCAGAGGTGAAACCAAAGATATGGTACGACCATAATATACCAGAGGTGAAACCAAAGATATGGTACTACCATAATATACCAGAGGTGAAACCAAAGATATGGTACGACCATAATATACCAGTGGTGAAACCAAAGATATGGTACGACCATAATATACCAGTGGTGAAACCAAAGATATGGTACTACCATAATATACCAGTGGTGAAACCAAAGATATGGTACGACCATAATATACCAGTGGTGAAACCAAAGATATGGTACGACCATAATATACCAGTGGTGAAACCAAAATATGGTACGACCATAATATACCACATTCCACAATTAACACAGTATCTCCTGTTTACTCTTCCCTTTAATTTTTTTTTTTTAATTCTGTAATTAAAGTAAAACTTCCCAATGCTTGAATTTGTTTTATTTACGTTTAGCTTTTCTCTAGCAAAGTAAATGTACAATAAACGAACGGTGTACAGTAAATACAACATGACAACGCTGACAATAAAACGTAAATTGTTGACTTATATATTATCTAAACAGAAATACACTTTTCTTATTTAATGACGATCACTTAGTTTTGAACAATAGTCGTTGACAACCCAAGACGCAACATTTCGTTTTGCTGTAGATGACGATTATGATGATGATAGGCCAGTGTGATTGATAACGCATCAAGTTTAATAAAGAAAGTATATCGTGTTGAGAAGGAAGGGACACGTTTATTTTTCTGGAAATTGGCAGGAAAAAAATATGTTTGGAAGAGCCTGGCAGGTAGAAGTCAATTTAAAAATAAATGTAGGATCATTGGAGCATACTCTAGGTCGTCAAATTTACTTGCTAACTTCTAAACCAGAGGTTCCCAACTTGAGGGCTTGACTCCTGCTTTTATGAGGAGAGCAAACGTTATTAATTTGTTATTATTTTTAAAAGTAACTCCACAACAAACGTTTTCTCAAATTACTTATTTCTTTATTTTATTGTAAAGCTGCAATATCTGTGTAGAGATGGAAACAACAAGGATCTTACAATCCTGACATTATTTGTGGTTTTCCTACATTACATAACTAACATATAGGGAAGGATGTTCATAGACGTTCTAGATCTGACAAAATTAGCTGCTCTTTCTCTCTCTTTACTTCTCCTACTTTCTTTTCTAGAAGTATGTGTTCTTTGCTGTGTATTTAATTTACTTAAACAGGACTGAAATGGTGGGGAAACAAGTAAATATTCATGAGACTGTCTTAAATGTGGATAAAGTAGGTCAGGACCCGTGGCAGTTTGGGAACAACTACACTAAACTGAATGATCGTGTATGTTAACTGGTTTTGTCTGTCAGCTGATTTTGTTTGTTAGTTGATTTTGTCTGTTAGCTGATCTTGTCTGTAAGCTGATTTTGTTTGTTAGCTGATCTTGTCTGTTAGCTGATTTTATCTGTTAGCTGATTTATTTGTTAGCTGATCTAGTCTGTTAGCTGGTTTTGTCTGTTAGCTGATTTTGTTTGTTAGCTGATCTTGTCTGTTAGCTGGTTTTGTCTGTTAGCTGATTTTGTTTGTTAGCTGATCTTGTCTGTTAGCTGGTTTTGTCTGTTAGCTGATTTTGTTTGTTAGCTGATCTTGTCTGTTAGCTTATCTTGTCAGTTTGCTCATCTTGTCTGTTATCTCATCTTGTCTATTAGCTCAACTTGTCTGTTAACCCATTTTGTATATTAGCTCATCTTGTCTGTTAACTCATCTTGTCTGTTTGCTCATCTTGTCTGTTAGCTCATCTTGTCTATTATTTGATCTTTTCTGTTAGCTCATCTTGTCTATTAGCTCATCTTGTCTATTAGCTGATCTTGTCTGTTAGCTCATCTTGTCTATTAGCTGATCTAGTCTATTAGCTGATCTTGTCTATTAGCTCATCTTGTCTATAAGCTCATCTTGTCTTTTAGCTTATCTTGTCTATTAGCTGATCTTGTCTATTAGCTCATATTGTCTGTTAGCTCATCTTGTCTATTAGCTCATCTTGTCTATTAGCTGATCTTGTCTATTAGCTCATCTTCTCTGTTAGCTCATCTTGTCTGTTAGCTCATCTTGTCTGTTAGCTCATCTTGTCTGTTAGCTCATCTTGTCGGTTAGCCCATCTTGTCTGTTAGCTCATCTTGTCTGTTAGCTGATCTTGTCTGTTAGCTCGTCTTGTCTATTAGCTGATCTTGTCTATTAGCTCATCTTGTCTGTTAGCTCATCTTGTCTATTAGTTGATCTTGTCTGTTAGCTCATATTGTCTGTTAGTTCATCTTGTCTGTTAGCTCATCTTGTCTGTTAGCTCATCTTGTCTATTAGCTGATCTTGTCTGTTAGCTCATCTTGTCTGTTAGCTGATCTTGTCTTTTAGCTCATCTTGTCTGTTAGCTCATCTTGTCTGTTAGCTGATCTTGTCTATTAGCTCATCTTGTCTGTTAGCTCATCTTGTCTATTAGCTCATCTTGTCTGTTAGCTCATCTTGTCTGTTAGCTCATCTTGCCTATTAGCTGATCTTGTATGTTAGCTCATCTTAGCTGTTGCTCATCTTGTCTGTTAGCTCATCTTGTCTGTTAGCTCATCTTGTCTGTTAGCTCATCTTGTCTGTTAGCTCATCGTGTTTGTTAACTCATCTTGTTTACTCTTCATCAAAAGATAATTGTTGTTCCCTTCCTAGCAGATAATGCTGTTACTGCTCGACCTGAAGAAACGAAACAATAACAAGTTATACAACATCGATCAACACGTTTATTTTAAAGGATTTAACATAAATAACATGGGCTCTATCAATTCTTTCTCTTTCTTTTCGGACAATCTTCTAGATAAAGGTTCATGTATTTGGTGGTTTCTGGAAATCTAATATACTCTTGTTGAAAGACCAAATGTATCATGTGTAGTGAACAGATGTGTCGTATGTAGGGATGTATGAGTTGAATGTATTATTTGAAGGTGATCTATATCTATAATATATAATCCTTATATGATATATAAGGAATGTAATACAGAAGATGAGGAGTAGAAAGGAGAAACAAGATATACAAGAAATGTGTAATAAATAAAAACATAGAATGAAGCATGGGAGATAAGCAGAAGCTGACAGTTAATAAAACTGATGTTATTAATGAACAATTAGCACAGACCCTGTTATTACTAGGACTAGGAATACTACATACTTATTGCAACTACCACACTACTAAGATTATTACTAATACTACTACTACTACTACTACTACTACTACTACTGCTACTGCTACTGCTACTACTGCTACTACTACTACTACTGCTACTGCTACTTCTAATGCTACTACTACTACAACTACTGCTGATACTGCTACTGCTACTACTACTGCTACTACTACTGCTACTACTACTGCTACTGCTACTACTACTACTACTGCTACTGCTACTACTACTACTGCTACTGCTACTACTACTACTACTACTTCTGCTACTACAACTACTACTACTACTTCTGCTACTACTACTACTACTGCTACTGCTACTACTACTACTACTGCTACTGCTACTACTACTACTGCTACTGCTACTACTACTACTACTACTTCTGCTACTACAACTACTACTACTACTTCTGCTACTACAACTACTACTACTGCTACTACTACTACTACTGCTACTGCTACTTCTAATGCTACTACTACTACAACTACTGCTGATACTGCTACTGCTACTACTACTGCTACTACTACTGCTATTACTACTGCTACTGCTACTACTACTACTACTGCTACTGCTACTACTACTACTACTACTACTACTACTACTACTACCACCACCACTATTACTAAGATTACTATTACTACTACTACTACTACTACTGCTACTACTGCTACCACTATTTCTACTACTACTGCTACTACTACTACTTCTACTTGTAACTACTACTGCTACTACTACTACTACTAATACTACTACTACTACCACCACCATTCCTAAGATTACTACTACTACTACTACTACTACTACTGCTAATACTACTACTGCTACTACTACTACTAATACAACTACTACTGCTACTACAACTACTACTACTACTGTTACTACTACTACTACTACTACTGCTGCTACTACAACTAATACTAGTTCTACTACTACTACTACTACTACTACTACTAGTTCTACTTCTACTACTACTACTACTACTACAAATACTACTACAAATACTACTACTACTACTACCACTGCTGCTCCTAATACTAACTCCTACTACTACTACATCATCTAATTCTAATACCACTACATCTGAATCTATTGCTACAACTACAGCCTCTGCTTCCACCACTATTGCTACTACTACCACTACTAGAACTAGTACTACTAGTACTACCACTACTACTACTTCTGCTACTACTATCACTAAATACTACTACTACTACTACTACTACCACTTCTACTACTACTACTACTACTAATACTTCTACTACTACTACTACTACTACTACCACTTCTACTACTACTACTACGACTACCACTACTACTACTACTACTACTACTACTACTACCACTACATTACTACTACCACTTCTACTACTACTACTACTACTACTACTACCACTTCAACTACTACTACTACTACTACCACTTCTACTACTACTACTACTACTACTACCACTTCTACTACTACTACTACTACTACTACCACTTCTACTACTACTACTACCACTACTACTACTACCACTTTTACTACTACTACCACTTCAACTACTACTACCACTACTACTACAACTACCACTACATTACTACTACCATTTCTACTACTACTACTACCACTCTACTACTACTACTACTACTACTACTACCACTTCTACTACTACTACTACTACTACTGCCACTTCTACTACTACAACTACTAGTACTACCAATTCTACTACTACTACTACAACCACTACATTACTACAACCACTTCTACTACTACTACTACTACTACCTCTACATTACTAATACCACTTCTACTTCTACTACTACTTCTAATACTACTTCTACTACTACTACCACTACATTACTAATACCACTTCTACTTCTACTACTACTACTACTACTACTACTTCTACTACTACTACTACTACTACTACCACTACATTAGTACTACCACTACTACTGCTACTACTACTACTACTGCTACTACCACTTCTACTACTACTACTACCACTACATTACTACTACCACTTCTACTTCTACTACTACTTCTACTACTACTACTACTACTACCACTTCTCCTACTACTACTACCACTTCTACTACTACTACTACCACTACATTATTATTACCACTTCTACTTCTACTACTACTTCTACTATTACTACTACTACTACTACTACTACTTCTACTACTACTACTACTACTACCACTACATTACTACTACCACTTCTACTTCTATACTACTACTACTACTACTACTACTACTACCACTTCTACTACTACTACTACTTCTACTACTACTACTACTACCACTACATTACTACTACCACTTCTACTACTACTACTACTACTACTACTACTACTACCACTACATTACTACTACCACTACTTTTGCTTCTACAAGTACTACTTCTACTTCTACTACTACTTCTACTACTATTTCTACTACTATTTCTACTACTAATATTACTACTACTACTACATCTACCGCTAATAGCACTACACCTACAGCCTCAGCTTCCACCACCATACTAGTTACTGTTATAACTACACCAGCAACTGCTGTATAATTGCTACTGCTACTGTTACGGTATCTGCCACTTCTATTAATGGCACTGTTGCTACTGCCACTAACACTACCAGTAGCCCCCATCAGCCATAGTTGGATATGGTTTCAGCCCCCCCACCCCTATAGAAATGTAATTTATGTCTTTTTTCGCCGTGTAATCTTTTTTTCTATGAATCTGTCTGCTTTTTGTTTGAGTTGGAGCTTTAGGGTGTGTTTCCAAAGATTGTGGTTTACAGCTATATTTTCCCAGGCTGCAGGGTTTATGTTTAGAGTCTTCATGTCACGTTTACACACGTCTACAAATCATCAAAGTTTTGGTCGCACCCAATAATTTTACCATCTGCTAGTTGTCCATAGTGTATGATTTTTGGTATGCGGTCATGTTTCATACGGTGTACGTGGCCAAGTCAGGGCAACCTTCGTTGTTTGATCAGTGTGTAGATGTTCGGGAGGCCTGTGCTAGTGATGACCTCCACGTTTGTTACTTTATCCTTCCAGGTGATACCACGAATGCGGCGCAGACTTCGTATATCGAATCCATTTATCCTTCTCTCTTGCTTTACTAATGCTATCATTAATATCATTACTATTACTACTGTTGTAGATATTATTCATATTCTCCTACCATAGATGTTACTAGATGAATTTCTTTTACTGCAACAGAAAACATCTTATTTTACGTCAATGCTCAACTATTGTACTCACGTTTCATCTCAATTTCCTATTCTCAACAACCATTGGCATTCAACTGTGGAGCATTTTTTATATTTTCGAATTTCCTTATTATTGTCTCATACGCATCGCCACATACGTCCTTTGCTACATTAATCACGCATTCTATGTGGGCTCTGTTGTATCTGTTTGTGCAAATAGACATCATTTATCAAAACAAATAACAGACGTGAGTATAAATATAATCTCCTTAAATCATATTACATTGTTGTTTACAACCAAAGGTCCCTATTCAGTTACCTCTGGTTGTGAACTAATTAACTCATATAACCGGTTTAATTATGACATTTTTACGATCTGTGAAGTTAACGATAATTTTACATGAAAAAAAGACCGACTTCAATGAAACAACATATATAGAGCACATCTTCTATAGTAATTAGTATAGTTCTGGCTACTGTTTTATTCTTGTATGACTTGATAACAACAATTGGTTAATGTTAGTGTACACATGTAACATTTGCTATTGAATGGGACCGTCTGAGCATAACGCTACGGTTGATTGACAGCCTCGATTAAAAACGCACTAATGTCAATGAATGTTGAAAGTTCCCTGGACAGATAAAAAGATCAATGAGGAAATTCTCAAAGAGGCCAACACAAAAAGGGAACGCCTAAAAAAAAAATAGAAAAAAACAATCAACATTTTTCGGGCACAACATGAGAAGAAGAAAGATGGAATAATTAGTTACAACTGACACAATAGAAGGAAAGATAGATCGCGGACGACAATGATAGAACATACTGGATAACTTGGTGTCATGGCATGGAAAACAGTCAACAACAGAACTGATACGATGCACTGTGGATAGTAGATTGTGGAAGGACATGACCGATACGCCAACCGGTATGGCACATGATGATAATGATGATGAATGTCAATGATTCTAAGTTAGTCCACGTGACAAGCACGTCATTATTCTGCCTTTAACGAAACACAGACACCAACAAAGCAGCGAGTGCAGCACCTTCTTGGTGGGCGGTTGATTTTATGTTTGATTTCTTCCCAGCAGTCTATGAACCTGCCCTTTATCTCAATACCACGAGATTATATTTTCTATGATAGGGTATGTGTGATTATTTGTTGAGCCACAATCTCTGTCACTGTATATATCGTGTCCTTTAGGAGTCTCCTACCATGCGCTACTTACTTCTCTGTTGTGCTTGATCAACGTTGGGCTATATTTTCCCACAAACATTTTGTTCTGTAGCAGAAACAGCTTTTATTAAATGTCCAGTGTTGTGACCTCCTGTGTTGAGTCTTCGTGCCTGCACTGACAATGTTTACGATGAAAGCTTTATGGTTGTTTAACGTTGTGTATGTAATGTGGTAGGTCTGAGTGATAAGATGAGGTGTTAAATCAAGTCTAGTCATTCTGCCCTGCTGTGAGTTGTGTTTCTGTATGTGATATACGTGTCATTTTTATGTGTGTCTATATGTGTCTGTCAAATTGTGGGTGCCAGTTAGCGTCAGTAGACAATAGAGATGCTGGGTGTCTTCCTGATTGTGTCTCCATATTTTATATCCACATCTATGTTTACGCAGTCTATTAATCCGTTCATGTTCTCACACACGCGTTGGAGCGTGTCAACATACTATGTAGTCCGTAATGAAACCCGATATATGGTTTGTACATGTAGTTGGTCTATGTGTACATGTAGCTGGTCCATGTGTACATGTAGCTGGCCCATGTGTGTCGTTGATCCATGTGTGTATGTAGCTGAAGCATGTGTACATGTAGCTAGTGCATGTATGCGTGTAGCTGGTCTATGTGTACATGTAGCTGGTCCATGTGTGCATGTAGATGGTCCATGTGTCCATGTAGCTGGTCCATGTGTACATGTAGCTAGTCCATGTGAGAAGGTAGCTGGTGCATGTGTACGAGCTAGAGTGCATGTGTGATTGTCTTCTTGACCTTGCTGTGGTCTATTGAAGTTAACTGAGATAATATATGTTATAGTATAATAAAGTAGATGTTACTACCTTTAATACAAGAGGAGGTCATTATGACGTTTGAATCTAAATTCTGAGTTTAAGTACACGGGTTAATGTGAATCCCTGGGATTCTTAAAGTTTAGGGGCTACAGACATTGAATAAGTAAGTTCATATGTTAAGCGAAGTGAAAAGTTGATTACAAATCAGTCTGTATAGATGACTGCATCTCTCTCATCAGTGTTATCCCAGAGGAGACCGTTGACCTACGCACTGACCACGACTGAGTTCTGTTCCCTTTATTTCTTGTCGAATGTGACAATACACGAGAATGTCCCATTGAATGACGTAGGGACCGGTACCCACTCCTCGCCAGCGTTGATACCGATAAGTCCACAGACCTGTTTGATGACATCTTCTACTCGCCCACTCATGATTTACCTCTTGTTAGCCTACACCCACTTTCCAGACTACACCCACACATGTATTCTGAGTGATTCGATGAGCATGAAAAGACAAGTGGAGGTGGGCTCTGTACGTATGCAACTGGTAGTGCCAGTGGGGAAGTCGAAAATACGAAAGGACACCTTTGTCTACGATCCAGGAGATGCGAGAGTTCGGGGAAATGAAAGAGCGGACAGGTTGGCTAGCTGCGCTATTGTTGAAGACTGTCAAACAATCGATCGGGCTGACATCATCAATTCCCTCCGAGATGTGGGAAGGACACAGGACTTCGACAACAGTGAGTTCATGTAACTCCTTCGGAAGAAAGGGATGGGAGTTAAGATGGGCACAGTCAGAAACGATACATTTAGTGGGCGTGTAAGAGACCAAACACCAACATAGAACAGGAGTCGTCAGTCGCTGGACACTGATGTGGGATGATGATGACCTGCAAATAAATCAATAAATCAAAGGTCGATTCTTAAGATCCAGGCTGTCAGCCGACGACACATGACCGTGCTGAGTGTTGGCCTCCTAACAATCGAGTACCATCAACAAGAGATAACAAAGATAGAAGTAATATGCTTTATTTTATAGAACCAAGCTGGTTACAAGTGAATTACTAGATGAAATTTATTCTACCCGGACTGTGGAGGGGTTTAAGCAGTCTTATTAGAAATTTAACTAGAAACAAGACTGCCAACAGTTAATAGATTTTATTTAGGCATACCTCTTAAACATGATTTGAAATTTGTGCTAGTTCATATTTTATTGTCATGTATGTCATTATCAATAAATGATCGTATGATCAACCTTGTTTCGGGGGGGGGGGGGGGTGGAGTTGATTTTTTTAATCCTTAAATTTGTAGTAGTAATTAATGTGCTGTAGTAGCTATGTTAAATGTATAAAATAGTGTAAAGAACCAATTGCAGTCGCTTCAGAATTACTGTGGACAAGTCTCTTCGTTTTGACTAATTCCTGCAGGACCAGCCGAGACACGTATTAAAATGTAGAATTTAACGTTCGACATATCAGAGCCACGTAATGATTAATATCCCATTATTGTACAGGGCATCTCCTTCTGGGTGCTCAACAAATTAAAATAATTGAAATTTTGAGATCAAGTGCCAGTTCTACGTTTTGTCCACTCGCTCTCCAATTATCGTACTAACCAGTGTAAAACAATATCCACATAATTGAAGCTCAATGATTTGTAGCTCACATAATATCCAACTACTTCAATGCATGTAATAGGTAGGCTACCTTGAAATTGTTCCAGTGAGTTTGTGTTAAACAAGAACTAATGGTTGACTTAAAAAAATTGTCTTTATCATGTTGATAAAAACAGAGGGACATTACTTGAGAAATCATTTCTATAATACATATTAAACGAAATTAAATTAAATAATTATTAAGAATAAAAAAAGTTTACACATAAATACGTTTTAATATTAAGATGAGATTATAAAGTAAGTAAAAGTAAAGCACCCCCGTCACGTCAAGTTGAGTATAGGGAATATAGTGTTAGTGACGATAAATTTTACAGACCTTCAGAACATGATTTTTGGAATAATGTGGACGGTATTACGCCCGTGCCGCTTTACTTTCCAAGGAAAAAAAACCGGTACATACAAAAGGCTGGGTGAACCGGATTCCGCCTGTTGGGATCGAACCTTACCTTTTGTCCTTTGTAGTTCAGTTCACAAACCACTGAGCTATCGCGGCTCCCGAGATTGTACAGTAAACAAAAATATTTCTAAAGATATAAGATCTAAAGATTTTATATTCTCTATCATAAACCAAATGCCTTCTGATTCACTCTCTGGGTAAAAAAAAAAAAAAAAACTTTTTGCAGCGCCATACTATCATTGTGTAAAGTTTTATTTCCGCAGACATGGGACTCACACATAATCATGAGGTAACCTAATGTACCAACTATTGTATTCATTAATATAAATAAAGTGAATCTAAAACCAGCCCATGTCAGATATTCAATGGTTAGAGGCTCAGGGATGTAAAGATTACCCATTTTTTCCCCTCTGTTATTTCACGAAGAAATTGACTTGGTGTTTTAATTCAGCAAATGTTTGTAGTTAGCGGTGGCCGATTTCAGGGTTTTTGTGTTTTTGTCGTGTTATTTTACTGCGTGGATGGCTGTATCAGGAGGAAACCAAGAAGAAGGTGGTTCCAAGAAATCAAAGCGACCTTGAACATGTCAATAGAAGAAGACGGACATCTGGCTAGAGACAGATATTCTTTCAGACAGACTGTGATGAATGCACTGGACATGCGACCTGATTAATGATAATGGATTCTTGTACACAGTGTGTACCTTATATATTATACCATAAATGTGAACATGTGAACACTCGCATATATAATACTAGTAGCCTCAATCAGAGTTAACTATGGAATTTGCTGCGCCCCTAGAAATTTTCTACAGGGCGCGAGCTTGGGCGGAAATAGAAAGAGAGAAGTTGTTGCCCATGCAACATGTTTCTTCTCTCCACGCAGCCGAGTGATTGTGAGAGGTCTAGCAGGACAAGAACAGTTTGGTGCCAGCAGCCTCACAGGAGTTGCCAGAGCAATGTTGAAATCAGCACTGAACTTCTTTAGGGTCTCCATCTCCGGATTTTTTTTCTCAGCATTTACCCCCGAAGTCTATTCCGTGAACGGGTTGACCCGCTAGACAGCGGGGAGTTATAATCGAAGTTGACCACCTCCTAGATGCGTTGCCATTTTTAGGCTAACGGGTCGCATCTACCCAGGAAGGAGGTTATGGAGCCTCCGACTTGCCGATGAAAACGCCATAGGGCAAGTGGGGCAGTTTACATAATTAGCTACCCCACACAACTAATTCTCCCCACCATCTGTTATCACCACTTGACTTTGTTTTGCGGTACACGGCTGGTTATTCTATATTCGCATCACATCACAATGGCTAGAGACTGAAAAGATTCTACTGATGGACACGCTTAGAAGTAGGTAAACCACCTACCCTGTGTGCATGGCGGCAGTTTGATTGTGCATAAGCTCTCTCTACACATGATCTCATTGTTTACATTATCGAAGATTGGTCAACATACATTGAATCCGCATAATTGAAAACCCACCCAATCCCTATGAATGAAATTGAACAAACATCATCCAAGAAATAAAAATAATCACAGGCAATCGAAACACACAGGCATAGCGGCAAACATGTTCACATATATAATAAAGTTAGATATAAACATAATGTATTCTAGTGTATACAAACAAAGATTGCAATTCAATTCTGATCTTCGAGATTGCAAGCTTTAACGACCACATCGCAGGCAACATGTATTGCAACAGTTTATTGTTTCTAGAGTGACTTTGAACTGAGGGCCGCTCTTATATTGTTCATTACGTGTATATCATTTTTTGGACATCAATGAAACTTACGGACACATTTCAACGGGCTCAAGATATCTGTCCTCATTCCAAGCACTGTTAGCTGCATTGCTAACATCAGCCTGAGTCTTCTCAATACATGCTCGTAAACCATCATTGATTTCAATTTCCTTACTCCTGTTATGCGCACACTCTGATTGCAACAATTTAAATGCATCTGCAACAAACCAAAAAAAAAAAAAAAAAGAAAGTCATTTTCGATTCATGAATCTCTAGTCACATTTTAAAAAAAAACTGTACCATACCTTTTTTTTTACAATAACTAATATTAAGATCAATTACTGTTGTTACTTTAATTTAATTTATTTTTTCCACAACCTTCTTCAATAAGTTCATGTCTAAAATGATTTCACATAATGTCTAAAATGATCTGACATTGATGTCTAAAATGATCTCACATAATGTCTAAAATGATCTTATACTGATGTCTAAAATTACCTCACATTAATGTCTAAAATAATCTCAAAATTGATGTCTAAAATAGTATCACACTGATGTCTAAAATTATTTCACATTGATGTATACAATTATCTCACATTGATGTCTAAACTAATCTCACATTAAGGTCTAAAATAATCTCACATTGATGTCTAAAATAATCTTACATAGAGGTCTAAAATAATCTCACATAGAGGTCTAAAATAATCTCGCATTGATGTCTAAAATGGTTTGGCCACGTGACAAGGCAGAAAGAACAAAACGCAGAACAACAAGCCTTCAACAAACGTTGTGAGAACACCAGATCCAAGGGTCGACCACGAAAAAGATGGGTCAATGGAATATTATAAGCATTAGGAAACATAACAGCAACAGAGGCGAACAGAAGAGTAAAAGACCGCAAATTATATCTCCTCTCGACGCTGAAAGGCAGATGAGGAAGAAAAGAAAAAAAGAAGTAGAAGAAGATATATAAAATAATCTCACATTGATGTCTAAAAAAATAATCTCACATAGAGGTCTAAAATAATCTCACATTGATGTCTAAAATAATCTTACATAGAGGTCTAAAATAATCTCACATAGAGGTCTAAAAAAATCTCGCATTGATGTCTAAAATAATCTCAAATAGAGGTCTAAAATAATTTCATATTGATGTTTAAAATAATCTTACATAGAGGTCTAAAATAATCTCACATAGAGGTCTAAAATAATCTCACATTGATGTCTAAAATAATCTCACATTGACGTCTAAAATAATCTCACATTGATGTCTAAAATAATCTCACATTGATGTCCAAAATAATCTCACATAGAAGTCTAAAATAATCTCACATTGATGTCTAAAATAATCTCACATTGACGTCTAAAATAATCTCACATTGTCTAAAATAATCTCACATTGATGTCCAAAATAATCTCACATTGAGGTCTAAAATAATATCACATTGATGTCTAAAATAATATCACATTGATGTCTAAAATTATCTCACATTGATGTCTAAAAAAATCTCACATAGAAGTCTAAAATGATCTCACATTGATGTCTAAAATAATCTCACATAGAGGTCTAAAATAATCTCACATAGAGGTCTAAAATAATCTCACATTGATTTCTAAAATAATCTCACATTGATGTCTAAAATAATCTCACATAGAGGTCTAAAATAATCTCACATTGATGTATAAAATAATCTCACATTGATGTCTGAAGTGATCTCACATTGATATATAAAATAATCTCACATTGATGTCTCAAAGTATCTCACATTGATGTCTAAAATAATCTCACACGGGTGTCTCAAAGTATCTCACATTGAGGTCTAAAATGATCTCACATTGATGTCTACAATGATCTCACATTGCTGTCTACATTGAACTCACAAAGATGTTTGAAATGATCTCAATGTGATGACAAAAATAAATTTACACTGATGTCTAAAATAATCTCTCATTGATGTCTAAAATGATCTCACATTGATGTCTAAAATGATCTCACATTAATGTCTAAAATGATCTCACATTGAAGTCTAAAAGTATCTCACATTGATGTCTAAAATTATCTCACAGTGATGTCTCAAAGTATCTAACATTGATGTCTAAAATGATCTCACATTAATGTCTCAAAGTATATCACATTGAGGTCTAAAATGATCTCAAATTGAAGTATAAAAGT